>CM059199.1:71244220-71493460 GCA_030323885.1 Branchipolynoe longqiensis | reverse complement strand
CTTCGCATTACGACCAATTTTGGCATGCATGCCAAAACTGACACCATAGGCTTCTGCAGTGACATTTGCCTCACTATTCCATTCTGTGTGGCTACACATGTTTAATAGGTGCACCAGTACCTATGTAGGATAAAATATAGATACAGTACAACCCCGTTAAACCAAGCTCGGTTAAACCAAATGATCGGTTAATCCTAACTTTTTTCGGTAGCCTGGCAAAATACTACCATTTATCATATAAAAAAGTTGGTTAAACCACTTGGTTAATCCAAATTATCAGTGAAACCAAACAGAATTGTCGGGCCCCAGGCCACTTCCGATATGGTTAAACCAAACTTTCATGTGGTTATAAGGTCATCTGAGACTTTTTGGACTTGGTTTCTCTGTGCTGCCACCTAGTGGATTCCCAGGGTTGTCTCACAGAGCTTCTCATTGGTTTAATTCCAGAGTTTCTCCGGGAGGACAAGTCGATGTCCACTAATGGCTCTGCTCCCAAGGTCAAGGACACTGTTACCGTGAATGGAGAGCTCCCCATCTGAGGTCCCAGTATTGGGGTCAATATGTGACCTCTCCCTAGAACCGAGTTATTTTTCAACATGCTTGATCCATCATAGTTTGTTCTTGATAAAAGGTTCACCCCTACCCAGAGTGCTGCAAGTATGGGGTGAATCTTTGATGTAGGGTTTGTTCCATTATTGTCTCATCCATTAGTGAAGTAAACTCAATTGAACAACAAATTTGTGTGCTCCCCCCCCCCCCCCATCCCACCGCGTCCCCCTTTCTTTTTTTTTTACATGGCAATGACATTGTTTTTCTTTGATAATGTATATAGTCATGAAATATAATAAAGGATATCTATATGTTCATTCTGCTGTGTATGTATTTTGTTCTTTGCTGGTTTACATGTGTGCGATGGAGTTGCTTCTCTCTATTGGAACTGAAAAATTAAAGAAAAGATACCAACACCCGAAGCAAGCCGGTAGTTCCAATGCTGTGTTTAAAGTTGCATAGTCCGATGGTTTTGAGTTTCTGTAATATTTCTGAGATAAATATATTAGATCGATCACGAGTATCTACTTTACATTAGTTTAAAGTTACTTTTCTTTTAAATGGTTAACTTTTGAGATATTTGAAGTGCAAACATGGAAAATTAGTTTTGGCAAGCTTGCTGAAACTCTCACACCATAGACTTCTACAGTAAAGGTTCTGTTAAATTGACTCAGTATTCCCTTCTATGCAGAAACAAATGTTCAATAAGTGCATCAGTATCTAGGTTAGATATGCACAAATTAAATCTAGATAATTGTTTGGTTTTGAAAATTTCGTATTTCATAGGACAATGCAACTTGAAAGTGCAGAAATTGGGAGAGAATGCAACAAAATAAAAATAGATGGCAGCCACAAAAAGCTTTCAATTTGTCTATTACGCTACATGATTTCATTAATTATTTACCGCAAAAGTAACGGGCTCTGATAGGTAAGTATTTTAACAGTATGTAAAATATTCCGATAATCAGCAGAGGGGGAAAATGGAATTCCTCTATTATTATTCTGTGTGGCCGGCCAAGAGTGTGTATATGTATGTTGTGCGTATATATATGGCTTGGCCCATGCTTGAGGGCAGGTAATTATAGGCAGGGATGATTGGCAGGTCTGGGTGTGAGTGCACTCAGGGCCTGGCTCTCTGCTGCGTCAATGCACACAGGGGTCAAGGTTGGTGGTTATTTTTATTATTATCCACTTCTTTGATGCAGGCTTGTGGTAGCCTCTACCAGACGGGATGGCCGAATGAGTTAGAGCATCCATTTCCCGTGTTGGTAGATCGTGGGATCATGGGTTCGAATCCTGGTCGAGTGAAACCAATGACTTAAAAATTGATACTTGTCGCTTCCCAGCCAGACGCTCGGCATTACTAGGATAGGGCAAGGAGCAGTGGAATGAGGAAGACCAGTCGTCTGTGACTGAAATTTCCCCTGCTTAAACAACTAATGTACCAAAAGAAAAGCTCGTAGCTCTCAGCTCTAATGGTATGCAGCCTCAAAATCGTACAGGAATGCCCAGGCCCTGTCCAGTGCATTCTTGAATTGATTCCACCGCTTCTTCTCGTAGCTCATTCCACATGTTTATCGCTCGCTGTGAAAAGAAGACCCCTCTGAGTGAGCTGTTGTACCTTGGCTTGAAAAGCTTCTTGGAGTGACCTCTGGTATTACTTCCCTGTATGTGTCTGAATAGCAAGGCCTCATCCACATTATACTCAGCATTCAGGAACTTCCACGTGTTGATCATGTCCCCACAAAATCTTCTGTATATGAGGCTTGGTAACTTGAGTCTCCTGAGTCTGTCTGGATAACTAAGGTCATTCAGATGTGGCACTAGCTTAGTTAACCTTCTCTGAACAGCTTCAATTGATTTAATATCCTTCTTCAACGTTGGGTGCCATATAGTGACTCCATACTCTAGTATTTGCCGTACTTGGCTCTTGTACAAATTGATCAGCATGTTTTCGTCCAAGTATTTGAAGGTTCTGCGAATCATTCCCACAATCTTATTAGCTTTGGATATGGTTTGTTGTATGTGCTGGGAGAAACTTAGCCTATTGTCTACAAATACTCCTAAATCTTTCTCTACCTCACTCTCTTCAAGATTTAGTGGCTGGCCAGAAGAATTTTCATGCATAACATATGTATAGTCTGGGTGGTGTCTCCCTATTCGCATGACCTGGCATTTATTCGGATGGAACTTCATCTGCCACTGCTTGGCCCAGTTCTCCATTTCCAGCAGGTCCTTTTGCAGATCAGCAGTCTTCCGTGGAATTCACAGTTCTGTAGATCTTTGCGTCATCTCTGGCAGGTCATTGATGAAAATGACGAACAGAATAGGGCCCAGGACGCTCCCTTGAGGTATCCCACTGAGAACCTCTTTGGAGGAAGATTTACTGCCATTTACTATGACTTGCTGTTTCCTTCCAGTCAAAAGACTTTGGATCCATCTCAGAGTATTTCCTTCGATGCCATAGTTTTGTAACTTGGTAGCTAGCCTCTGGTGGGGGACAGTATCAAATGCCTTCATGAAATCTAAGTATATAGTATCTAGTGATTCCCCCCTATCCAATGCGTCGGTCCATATTTCCAAAGTTTCTAGTAGCTGCGTAACTGTTGATTTCTTTGGTAGAAACCCATGTTGGTGGTCCGACATCAATTTTTTCTCTAGCATATGGCTGAGCATGTGCTCTCTGATGATACTTTCCATTACTTTGCATACTATAGATGTGAGACTTACTGGCCTATAATTTGCTGGAGAATGCCGGTTTCCTTTTTTGAAAATTGGGATAACATTTGCTATTTTCCATTCATTGGGTAGGCAACCAGATTCAAATGACTTATTGAAAATTATAGCAAGTGGTTTTGCAAGCACCAGACTCAATTCCTTCAGCACTTTTGGATGTACTCTGTCAGGTCCAGGTGATTTGCCTGTTTTGAGTTTGTCCAGCTTTTTTTTAACAATGTCTGGTGTGAATAGCACCTCAGGGAAGTCCTTCACCAATTTGCATTTCTGTACCAGTGGTACTGTGTTAACATCCTCTCTAGTGAAAACCCCTGAGAAAAAATTATTTAATACCTCTGCTTTATCAATATCCTTTGAAGCTAGGCTCCCATCTGGTTGTTCCAGTTCATCTATTCCACTCTTGGTTTTCATATATGCCCAAAATGATTTTGGATTATCCTTGGCTTCTTGGGCAATGAGTTTCTCAAAGTTTCTTATAGCCTTACATGACTTCCATCGTACCTGGTTTCTGAGTTTGGCATATATTTTGTGTTCATCAGAGCTTCTTGTGGCAGAGTATTTCCTCCACGCTCGTTGTTTGAGTATGATTTTGGTAGACACTTCTTTGTTCATCCACAGTGGCCTGGTTCTTGCATCCGGATGGATTGTCTTTGTCGGTATGTGTTTCCGCACTGCTTCTTCCAGATTTTGTGATAACTCACCCCAGCATTCATATATACTATTATCTTGGAAATGGCTGTTCCAATCGATGTCCATGAGTTCCCTCATCTCACCATAATTTCCACGCGAGTAGAATGTTTTTAAGTATGACTTCTCAGTTTCTTCTGTATGGCACTGATACTAGGTGAAAGATAATGTGAGGTGATCACTCTTACCTAGGGGGGCTTGGGCTGAGATATATGTGACTATGTTCACTTCATTTGTGAATATCAGGTCTAATATTGATGCTTCTCGATACCTGGTAGGATTTTCGACATGTTGGAACAGAAAGGCATTTTCGACATGTTGGAACAGACAACGGGTGCTTTCAAAGAATTTGCTGGCCCAATGGGTTTCCCCTACTGTTGTTGTGTTTCCCCTCCAATCGATCTCAGGCATGTTGAAGTCTCCCATGATCAGTACATGGGATGCTTCTGTGTCATTTGTTGCCCTGATTAGGTCGCCTAATTTTTCATTGGTTGCATCACTGCTGTTTGCTGTACGGATGCCGGTACTTTCAACTATGTTAGCCTCCACTACGTTCGACTTCGTCCACTAACCAATATGTGACTGGGCCTTAAGGGCCATTAAGTTAGTAGGAGCATGTGAGGTCGGGGGGGGGGGGGGGGGGGGGGCGGGTTCCTTTGGCATTATTAATCACAACATATAAAGCAAATTTATAATTAAATAAAGAAGTGTTTTATTACATTTCACAAACTGCACCGAACGCATTACAAACAGGTCCTGATAATTTATTTCTTAAAAGTTCTGATTGTGTGGAATGAATACCGACATTCTAAAGTTCAAAACTCGAAACCTTCTTGAGGTGACCACACAGCGTAACGTCGGCCGGATGAGGGATTTGTCACCTTTAGTTAATTTCAAATTATAAGCTCACATATAGAAACATACAAGTGATTAACTAAGAAATTCCAAATCAAATACATTATAAGTAGCCATCTCTATTAATTGAATGAACATAATTTAGCAGAAATAAATAATAAAGGTTACATATAAACATAGTAACCTGAATATCTGAGCCCCACTACCACACGGTGGTAGCCATCTGACCCTTATCATGTCAAGACTGACACAGTGTTTGTACCAAGGCAGACATAAAAATCCTACTTTTGTGCAACCGAAATCTTAAGTTTTCCTCCACTACTTAAAATATGAAAAAAACAACGCTGTCAGAGAATTAACAATACATATTCTGAATAAACTAACTTATTTCATTAGTATTCCAAACAATTTATGACATTCAAGTTTTGAAAAAGAAATGTAAGCAAAATCTGACGCATTCGCCCAAAGATAATGCAAAATTATCGCAAACCTGACTATCCCACAAATACGTGAATAAATCAATCGGACCCAACTCAATGAGTTAAGCTAGAAAACCAACCACTGGTAAGAAGCTATGGCAATCTTGTATCTTGGTACCACATTTTAACACCATGGGTTTAACACTATTCAAAAGTGACGTAATTAACATGTTCGCCATCTGCTAATTTTCTTGTTTCCGAAGTTTACAAGAATATGGGTCATAGACATGGTTTTTTTTAAAGGCCTTATTAACAAAGCATCTGTAGATAATGGGCTTAGACACAAAAGATTGTCTAAATAACCCATTTATACCAGAGAAACAATATTCAGTTCTACATCCGAATAAACCCGGGCACATAGTCAGTAACTAACACAATGACCTTCACCCCAATTTATCTTGTAAATGGGTCATTCTTTGAAAAGGGTGTTAAAGTGTGACATAGAACCCAAAAGTGAAAACCTTCCAAATAATAGCATAAAACATTCTAAATAATAGCAGAATCCATGTTCATATGAAGAATTATATGTTATGTATATGAGCCTGTCTCAAAAGGTGCTAACTCTTCATTTTTTTGTCCATAGTAACGATTGACACAAAACAGCACAGAAACGGTTACACTGAAAACACAAGGACATTTGCTTCAAATCAATATGTATTCTATTGGGATTATGAAACACCATGTAAAAAACAAATCAGTTTATCCTGAGCAAATGCATAAGTAGATAGTGTGTTGATCATTAGTATGGACAAAGTTTTGTCCCATATTGCTTAGCACCTTTTGAGAGTCTCATATGTTAGAGTTGAAAAAAAGGCTATTTCACTTTTGGATTTTGATCTTATAATATGGATTGAGCAATTTAATATCACTCAGGTAACATGGAAATTAAACATGCATCCAGAACAAGATTTCAACATACACAACAAATTCAAAGATGACATAGGCACCTCATCCACACGATTTAACATTCAAGACAAGTGGACTGTTGGTTTGGGGATTAACACCCTAGAAAAACCTAAGATCATATCAGGATAGGTACCAACTTGTGACAGTGCGCACTCATAGCGACTTAATAGTGCTGCCCCAGTGAAAGACTTGGACAACAGCTCTTTGACCCAATATCCCACTCATTCACATTATCCTGATACTAAACACACAAGTCCTTGTCCTATCCTATTTATTAATGCCGAGCACTAGGCTAGGTAGCGACAAGTATAAACTTTGTACGTCATTGGTTTGACTCGGTTGGGGTTTGAAGCCATGACCTACCATGGGACGCCAGCACGCACTCTTCATGTTTTAACCACTGGTTAAAACAAGCACTAATGTGGCGCGCACGTGACACTTTATAGCAACCACTTGATATAATACTACAACCTGTCTTACAATGCTGCATCATGTAATAACTTGGGATATTATGCATGTGCTGCCAGGTCATCTAAAAATAAACCTCACAATGGCAATAAATAGCAGGAATTTTAATGGCATTTGACATCATATTTTGCCTGTGATATAATGTCATGAAAAAGTAACACCTTCCAGCATGTAATACCCCTATCTGTGTCACTTCATACCATGATATTACAACATGCAATGATGCATTCTATATTTATATTATTGGATTTAAGACCTGCCAATCGTTGAGAGGGATGAAAGTGATCTCAAACAAAAAAAGCGGAAATCAAGCCAAGATTATTACACCGACAGCAAATTTCCGTGAAAACGCGGATTTTCTCCTATAGGATTAGCAGTCAGGGAATCGCGGTAAAATAGCGTAAGTCAGGTTGCAAATATCCTTGTTTGTTTGTTGTTTTACATCATAGCAACACATTAGCCATTTAAAATAAATTATTTCAAGCTAAAGTAATGTAGATAATAACAATTAATTTATCTCAGAATAATGGCAGAAACTCTAAATCATCTGACTCTGCAACTTTAACGTTAATCGGTAAATATTTATAAAATCTCGGTAATCCGCGAAATGGCAGAAATCTTTTAACCCTGCACTGATTAAGTCTAATTTTCAGACTCTGATTCCACCATTCCATTCCGAAACTTGGGTCATTCCATGAAGATGTCTATTTTCTAACAAAATTCAGAAAATTTAGTTCTTATTGTTGATCTAGTCATATTACATATGTCCTTTATAACATTAAGAAAAAATGCAACTTATTATTTTATTTAGTAGATTTCTGTCCTAGTAATTCCATTGGTTATGTATATTTGTCATCCGTAAAGATTATTATATGTATAGTCATGTTACTTATTGGTTTTTCTGTGGGTCTGCGTATGTCTGCATACACACCTGTGTATGTGTGAGTCCGTGTATGTGTGAGTGCGTGCGTGTGTGTCACTGTAGTGTGCATAACATTTAAAATGAAACAAATGCTGATAAATGTACACGATATGGACTATTGTAATTTTTGTTGGGGGGTGTGGATGTTTTCCTATTCAAGATCTCACATTGTGTAATGCAGGGATGGAGGGTCGTATCCCACAAATAAACAACAAAATCTGAAATCTCATTTCCGGTAAATTTAATATGAGGAATGTTACCAAGGTAAAAAAAAAGGATAAAAAAAACACGAAAATATCGGAAATCCGCCGAAAATCGGAAATTGCTCACATCTGGTTATAACATGACTTTATGGTATGTACATAATGGAATTATGTGTAATATTGTCATAACTCAATGTGATTTGAATAACACTTACTAATGACATGACTTAAAGGCATGGCCTTGCGTAAATTACACGACATAGGATTGTGCATTTAAAATTAACTAATTTAACAACATGTCTATTCGGAATTTACTATCTTAAAATAATGGCGCGCGTAAGAAATTCTATGATGTCATAGCATTATCATAACGTATGCATATAATGACGAGGCATACAGTACATGATGTTACATTGTATAATATTAATAATACTGTTACATCGAGACATGACAATAATTCATGAATGAGAGAACATGTACCTGGTACTGCCACTTAACCCAACTAACCTGCGGTCAACTACACACTACGTTGCCCTTCTGAGGCACCAGGTGGCAGCAGGGCCATGTTCAGGGTCCGTCTCAGAGGCACCTCCCGAGATGGCCGTGACATCATGCTAGTCTGAACGGCAAAAGCAGTTTGTTGTCTCGAAAATGGCCACCCCCATAGGCAGCGGCCATTTGCAATGGAAAAGCTGTGCGGTGATTGGCTGAAACCACTGAATACAGCAGCCATTTTCGAGTCGCTTTTCTTCTCCAGTCTGAAAAGGGAGGAGTCTCCCGAGACGTCGCCGAGACGCACCCAGAACGCAAATAGGCCAAAAAGCATCGCTGAGCCATCTCCACGGTGCCTCCGAGACGGACCTTGAATGCGGCCCTGGCTAACCAGAGGCAGTTCTTGGGTGGATCGCCCCGCCCCGTCAGCGACTGGCGAGGGGGCCACCCCCAGCCATGAGGTTACCTGTGACCTGGCTGGGCAGGGGTCGATCACTTGACACTTGACTGGTGACTGGAGGTAAGAATAAAACATGAGAAGCCAAAAGGATTGTCTCTGTCGTTCATTCCGATGCCGCCACCATTCACAGAAGTTCTGGCCATACACAATACGACATGGCCTATCACATGACTCACATACTACCCGACTCTTGAAGATGCGGAGTCGGTTAGAGCAACTTCTCCACTTACGCACTCTTTATTATATCGTGAACTATAGGCCTCGGTTTCAATAATCATTTGCAACAAAACTTTAAAGCTGCATAGTCCGATGAAGCATCAAATTTTCAAAACCAAAACAATTATCTAGATTTGATTCTACATATCTAACTTAGATACTGACGCACATATTAAGCATGTGTTGCCACACAGAAGTCAGTGAACCAATTTAATAGAAGCTGTTTCTGCAGAAGCCTATGGTGTCAGAGTTTTGGCATGCTTGCCAAAACTAAATTTTTCCCCGTGCCCCCAGCTCTGCCAATTTGGATTTTCACCGCTGTGTATAACTTACAGCGTCATCAAAGGCCGGTTGCTCTCATACCATGTCTATGTGGTGTGGGAGGTTAAAAATCCCTTGGGTCGGTAAAAGTGTAGGCTCGGGCTTTCTATCGACCAGCAGTGGAGTGGGGGAAGACCAGTCGTCTTTGACTGAAATTTCCCCTGCTTAAACAACTAATGGACCAAAAACAGAAAAACTAAATATTTGACATGTTTACACTTGAAATATCTCAAAAGTTAGTCATTTAAAATAAACGTTCCTTCAAACTAAAGTAAGGTAGATTATGACAATCAATTTAATGTAGGCCTATTTATCTCAGAAAAATTACAGAACTCCAAAACCATCGGACTAGGCAACTGAGAAAAATCACTCTTAACTGTCTTGTTCATGAATTATGACATAATAATATGGCCGTACAAAATAACATGACAGTACAGCAGTTATTAGATAATGCAACATCATTACTATGCATCATGCCTAAGGTACAGCCTATAGCCGTGTTCACACGCACAACTTTAGGCCGAACTAGATGAGGCGAACTAGTGTCGTGTCCACACACGGAGCGGTTTAAGGCGGAAATCGATATCTGTGCATGAGCAAGTCCATACTAACCAGCGCCAGTTTTGGTTAGTCGACGTCTCCACGAGAGAGTGTGGGTTCGACCTAGATATGTATGGACTGAATCGTATTGTTTTGGAACGATCAAAACTTCTGTTGGCCAGTGAAAACCTAAAAATATATCATGAAAAAAATATCTGTACACCTCTAGCCGGTTCATAGATCAAATAATGTTATATAGTGTAACGTGCTTAATCCGCTTCAAGTAAACCGCTACCGTCCACACAAGCAAGGTGGGCCGACTTAAGCTAGTTCGCTTCATATAACTTTATAAGCTACCTCGCGACGTGGTTTACATGCGGCGAACTAGTTGAGCCGAATCAGCCCTAATCCACCTTAGTGTTGCGTCCACACGACGAATGTGAACCGAACTAGACAAGGCAAACTAGTTGAGGCGACTTAACGCCCGTGTGTGAACACGGCTTATGACATGACCCTATAACCAATTCCATGGCCTCTAATAATATGACATAACATCCTGACGTCATTATGCCATGACCCCAACATGATGCCAAAGTAATAACATGACATAATACCATGATATTGCTCTACATCATGCAACCATATTATACTATGGCATTCGCAAAACGTGGCGCTACAACATGGTTTAACATTTCATGAATTAGAGCATCTTAACATTTTATGCATTAGAACATTTAAATAACGGTGAATTATATTAAGTCGCATAATAACTTGATGGCACAGAATGTATTCGCATGCCCTCGTGGAGCCTAATGACATTGCGTTATGCAGCATGTAGGTAATATTGCGTTACAGTATATTGTAGTTTGGGCCTACAAGGACCAACTCTACAGCGTGACAGACACATGACTTCATTGTCATTGAACTAAAGAACACCGGAATCATGTCTTCGCAAAACTATCCCGCATCCTTTGCCAGCATTCTATACTCTGAAAGTGAAATAAAAGCAGAGCAATTAGAATTGGGAATGAATGCAAGCGCATAATTTGTTACAATTACCACTACTTCGAAAGATCTATGAACATATTTATATATGTATACGTCTATGTTCATATGTCTACATACATATACATATATTTAGAGATTACTGCATGTGTGTATGTGTGTGTATGTATGTACAGATGAACCTCAATCTAATGGACACCGATGCAACGGATTCCGGATCCAACGGACACAATCCGCTAGAGTGAATATCTGGTCCGAACGTTTAAAACTCCCGAGTGATATCCGTAAGGCTAAGTAAAGGTGAATGTGCGTGGGGTAGAGCCCGTGGAAAATTTCGTCGCTGCACCGGACAAACGGCTTTAACGGACAACTGCTCCCCCCCTATTAGTCCGTTGGATCGAGGTTCATCTGTATGTACACATACATGCATGCGTGCGTATGTATGTATGCATACATGTATGTATCATTATGTATGTATGTATGTATGTATGTATGTACGTATGTATGTATAGGCTTCGGTCGTAACAGATTCTGTTAAGTTTGTTTGTTGTTGTTTTACGTCCTAGCAACATCTAAGGTCATATCAGGACGGGGAGATTCGGTTAATAAGTGCAATAAATGCTTAATAAGTGCACCTGATTCTAAGTTATATATATTGAATCAAATCTAGGTAAATATTTTAGTTTTGACAATTTTATGACGTCATCTGAGTATGAATTTTTAATATTAAAGATATATATCCTGGGGACACTTTTATTTTTTATTTAAAGAGGAATTCCTTGAATAAATTAATGAAAATATGTATCTCTGATGTATATATTGAAATATCAAAACCTTTCGACATCGGTCAATTTCCATGATGGAGAAGTTCATGAAGATTTCCTTCAAGTCTTTGGTTTTCTGGCGTTTAAATCGATCTATATCCCTTAGTGCTATCTCAGTGAACTGTCTGAAACAGAGAACAGATGGTCATAAAACCACAGCAGAGGACTTCGTTGTTGTTTTTAAATTACATTTGTATGAACAAAACAAGTCGTTACAGTGTTCATATATTGGTAATAGTGCCCTTGTTTAGATAATAAGTGTCCATATATGGACAAAGTGTCCATATATATGGACAATAGTGCCCTTACATGGGAAATAGTGCCCTGAGATGGGCAATAGTGCCCTTACATGGACAATAGTGCACTTACATGGACAATAATGCCTTTATATAGTGAATAGTGCCCTTACATAGAAAACAGTGCCCTTACATGTACAATAGTGCCCTTACATGTACAATAGTGCCCTTACATGGAAAACAGTGCCCTTACATGGACAATAGTGCCCTTACATGGACGTTAATGCCCTTATATAGACAATAGTGCCCTTACATGGACAATAGTGCCCTTACATGGACGTTAATGCCCTTATATAGACAATAGTGCCCTTACATGGAAAATAGTGCCCTTACATGGACAATAGTGTGCTTACATGGACAATAGTGCCCTTACATGGACAATAGTGCCCTTACATGGACAATAGTGCCCTTACATGGACAATAGTGCCCTTACATGGACAATAGTGCCCTTACATGGACAATAGTGCCCTTACATGGACAATAGTGCCCTTACATGGACAATAGTGCCCTTACATGGACAATAGTGCCCTTACATGGACAATAGTGCCCTTACATGGAAAATAGTGCCCTTACATGGACAATAGTGCCCTTACATGGACAATAGTGCCCTTACATGGACAATAGTGCCCTTACATGGACGTTAATGCCCTTATATAGACAATAGTGCCCTTACATGGAAAATAGTGCCCTTACATGGACGTTAATGCCCTTATATAGACAATACGGCCCTTATATGGACAATATTATTTATATTCACATAAAGTAAAGCTTGTTTTATTTAACGACGCCTCTAGAGCACATTCATTTTCGCATCATCGGCTATTAGACGTCAAACATATGGTCATTCTGGCATATTTCTTTGGGAGGAACCCACTACCGCCACATAGGCTATTCTTTCCGATAAGCAGCAAAGGGTCTTTTATATACACTTTCCCACAGACAGGACAGCACATACCACAGCCTTTGATGAACCAGTTGTGGACCACTGGTTGGAACAGAAAATAGCCCAAACTGCAAATGTGTCCACTGAGCAGGATCGATAGGATGACTGACAGCTTCATAGGTCGACACGCTTCTACCTGAGCTACGCCCGGCTTCCTATATTCACATAATGCATTACACAGCACATATAAGATGATGCTATTCAAAGGTATAGAAACTGGCTCACTGGACTTCCTGTTCGGCGGCCTTGACCTGCTCTTCCGACTCAATGATCTGCTCATTCAGCAGTTTCAGCTTCTGCTCGCGTTGTTCAGGCGTGTCGGCACCAAACAACTTGGTTTTCATTCCGCTCAGCGAGAAGCCACCAGTCTTACCGGCCGCCTGCAAACACAAGGCATGCATAACCTGATGGTTTATTGATCGATTGAGGCTTTACATCTTACCAACATCTGAGGTCATATTATGTTAGGTCAGAGATGTTTGTTTGTTCTTTTACATCCTAGCAACATCTAAGGTCATATCACAACCGGTACCGACTTGTGACAGTGCGCACTCATGGTGACTTTATAGTGCTGCCCCACTGGAAGACCAGGCCACCAGCACCATGACCTGATATCCCACTCAGTCACATTATCCTGACACTGAGCTAACCAGTCCTTGCCGTATCCTAATAATGCCGAGCACCAGGCTAGGAAATGACAAGTATCAATTTTTAAGTCATTGGTTTGACTCAACCAGGGTTCGAACCCATGATCTACCAACACGGGAGACGGACGCTCTAACTCATTCGGCCATCCCGTCTGGTCAGGTCAGGGATGACAGTTGCCTCCAACAATAAAAATGTGAGTCCTGGTAAATTTGATTTTGTTTGTTTGTTTGAGTTTACACCGTGGCAACTTATATGCTCATATCAGGACATATACCGACTTGTAACAGTGCACACATATGGTGACTCTATAGTACAGTCCCACTGGGAGACCAGACTACTGCCACCATGACCCGATATCCCACTCAGTAACATTATCCTGACACTGAGCGAACCAGTCCTTGCCCTATCCTAATAATGCTGAGCGCCTGGCTAGGAAGCGACAAGCATACATTTTTAAGTCATTGGTTTGACTCGACCAAGGTTCGAATACCATGATCTACCAAAACGGGAGATGGACGCTCAACTCATTCGACCATCCCGTCTGAGAAATTTAAGAGAATCCAAGCTGATTTCAATCTAAATAATCAATTAAAAAGAAAATAACACAAATTTGGCATCTCTAAC
Organism: Branchipolynoe longqiensis; assembly: GCA_030323885.1. Taxonomy (NCBI): domain Eukaryota; kingdom Metazoa; phylum Annelida; class Polychaeta; order Phyllodocida; family Polynoidae; genus Branchipolynoe; species Branchipolynoe longqiensis. The sequence continues at coordinate 71,479,286 of CM059199.1, read as the reverse complement.
TAATAATAAACACAATACTAGGGTGGTGTAATAAATAATTAACATGGTATTCCACCATCAAAGCTGCAAATTCTGATGAAAATGTCAAATTTTCAAAACCAAAACACTGATCAAGATTTGATTCTACATGGCCAACTTAGATACTGGTGCACTTATTAAACATGTGCTGCTGCACAGAAAGATATGCTTAGTTAAGTTAATAGAACCTGTTACTGCTGATGCGTATGGTGTCCGAATCTTGACATGCCTGCCAAGATTATTGTTGCATATTTTCACTCCGAAAATCTTCAAAGTTGACTATAAACAGCCCACCAGCGGGACGCCCAATGGAACGTAACCATGCCAAAAGTAGCCAGATAACACACCACACAGCTACGTACAAGCCTATGATATGTAAATAGGAGTAGGCTAGTCTAGTAATAAGAGTAGAAAAATAAATACATATATACCAAGAAAATCCAAAAAAACTAACATAGCCATACCAACCAATTATCTATCTGCTACTGAAATGCAGGCAATCAAATACCTTATCAGCAGCCACTGTGTGGTAAGATAACACCAACACTACAACTGGCCAGCATTGAAAACAAGCCTGGGTACCCAGGCTTATATGCTATGGACAGTATAAATACAGCCTCAATTAAAAAGAAATATATAAAAAATCAAATTCCTTCAAACTGACATACAGTATGTTCTAGCAATCAAGTTAATCTATTTCTCTTCTTTTTGTTTAATGGTAGAAACGCAAAACCATCAGACTATGCAATCCTAAGGTTACATATCTCAGATTGACATAAAACTAGACTCAGCCACTTCATAACTTCATCTAGTTTGATATCAATCTGAGATATTTGGGTGCTGTCACACTAACAATGGAAAAACCATGTTAAGTATGTTATTAATGTGGCATGTATTTCATTTTTTTTAAAGTTCATGCAGCAATCAGTAAGTAATATGACCCAGGGATGAAAGTGGCCTCTGGCAAGAAACGCGGAAATCAGGCTGAGACCCTGGTGCCACCTAGTGGGTTCTGGCAGAACTGACTGAATTTTATGAAAATGCAGACAATGGACGTTTTCGACTGGGACCTTTCCATCCGCAAAATTTAGGCTCCGCCCACCTGCGCAGTGAACTTGGGTTTTCTAATGCAAATACGACCAGTCAAATGGCTTCAGTAGTTTCAGCCAATCAGAGCTGTTCTTTTCTAACAAAACCACAAAGGGCTACTAGAGAAAATAATGCGCCACTACTAAAGCAGACCAGAAGCCAAATAAAAGCTCATGAGAGAAGCATGCTGGAAATGGCTGCCAAGGTGTGGAATGCCCAAACGGTAAAGGAACGACAAATTCCTGACCTAAAAACTTACAAAAATATGGTAAAATTAGGCTAGGAAACCCCCACTAAGCTGCACTGCAAAGGGGCATGTGATATGTCACGGCCCACCAGCGGGACGCCCAATGGAAGGTAACCATGCCAAAAGTAGCCAGATAACACACCACACAGCTACGTACAAGCCTATGATATGTAAATAGGAGTAGGCTAGTCTAGTAATAAGAGTAGAAAAATAAATACATATATACCAAGAAAATCCAAAAAAACTAACATAGGCTATTAACCATACCAACCAATTATCTATCTGCTACTGAAATGCAGGCAATCAAATACCTTATCAGCAGCTACTGTGTGGTAAGACAACACCAACACTACAACTGGCCAGCATCGAAAACAAGCCTGGGTACCCGGGCTTATATGCTATGGACAGTATAAATACAGCCTCAATAAAAAAAAAAATATGGGGGGTCGGCATTTGCAATCGAAAAGAACAGCTCTGATTGGCTGAAAGTACTGAATCTTTCAACCTTTCCATATCAGCCATGTTGAAATACACCACGTGACCTTGTGGATGGAGCCACAAGACACATACAAATAGTACATATAGAATCCCACTTCCGGTGCCAGGCGAATAGGAATTTGTAAATAAATATTTTGCTATCCGCATGGAAAGGCCCAGTCGAATACGTCCATTACCACAGAGGATTAGCATTGTCAGGGAATCAGGAAAAAATAGCAGTCAGGTTTAAAATGTCCTTGTTTTAACTATATTATTTCACACGCCTAACTCTTCTTGTTGGGGTTTTATGTTGTTGCAATATCTAAAGTAATAAAAGAACGGAATTTGGACGAACCATTATTGCTGACATAGATATGAGTCAGTCTCACGAAAATAGGCCAATCGGGGAAAGTTGTCGGCATCGAGCATTGGATGTCGGCGTCAAACTGCATAATTATAGTTGACCATTGACAGAGGTGTTGGAAAGGTCAAAAATTTATCCTGAATGTAAAGGTAGAGAAAATACAACCCTATTTGTTTCTAAGATAATTTACTATGATACAAAGAAATGCACTACACTGTGACAATTGCGACACCGACATATGTTAAAGATGTCGGCGTCGACTATTGGATGTTGGCATCAAACAGCATAATTATAGTTTACTATTGACAGAGGTGTTGGAAAGTTCTTGAATTTATTCTGAATGTACAGGTAGAGAAAATACAACAACCCTATTTGTTTCTAGGATAATTTAATATGAAACAAAGAAATGCACTAGACTTTAACCATTGCGACGCCGACATCTTAAATTGACCACCAATTGGCCCATTTTCGTGAGACCGACTCATATATATATATATATATATATATATCTCCTGATTGCTTGGCATTTTGTGAATATTAATCAGTGAATATAAAAAATCAGGGAAATCCCTGAAATCACAAAGAACTTTCATCCCTGATGATCAATGGTTTACTAGTAACAGGGTTTGTGCAAGGATGTCATAACACAAATATACACCTTCTACATCTTGACATGGCTTACTCTTCAAAGCACTGAGATGTCTTTGAACAATACCTCACTTTCAATGTTTACAAACATTGTGTATGTGTGCACACTTTGGCTGCAAAACAAATGTGCACGGCCATTGAGTTTGCCGATACGCACAGTGCAAAGCTTCAATTTTGTTCAAAAGTAATAGAAATACAGAACCATAAACATATAAATTTAATATAATCTGTTCGTTAAACATGTTATCTGTTTGTGTGCCACGCGGTTTGTTTCTAGCCGGTGCGGCTTTAGAGATATTTCACTTTTTCTGTATGAAGATTTTGGATTGTTGCAGTTTGCCATATAGGTTTCTTGGCAGATTTTTTAATTTGTATTCTGCATTTCAAATATTAGCTGAAATGAGGTGAAACTAGCAGCTTTCATAGCTGCACTTGGGTGTATTTTGCAGCCAAGTTCCGCGCGCATACACCTAATTATCTATTCTGGGAAATAACGTCTATACAAAGCTAGCACCATGTTGGCTATACATGCTTGTATTAATGACGTTACAAGGCTCAACAGCCTTAAAGTTACATAATCCATTGGTTTTGAGTTCTTGCCACATTCTTGCTTAGGTTGGTCGGTTGGTTGTTGGAGTTTTATGTCCTGGCAACATCTAAGGTCATATGAGGACAGGTACCGACTTGTGACAGTGTGCACTCATGGCAACTTTATAGTGCTGCCCCACTGGGAAATCAGGCTGCCAGCACCATAACCCGATATCCCACTCAAGTCACATTATCCCGACACTGAGCCAACCAGTCCTTGCCCTATCCTATTAATGCCGAGCACCAGGCTAGGAAGCGAGAAGTACCAATTTTTAAGTCATTGGTTTGACTCGCCCAGGAAACAAACTCCCAAGGTTCCACAAGCGAGGCCCTCGCCCTCCGATTCGGCCACAGCGCCTAGTCGCCCAGTCCTCAGAGTTGAAACATTACAAAGACCTCCAAATAAGGGTCCAATATATTCAACCTTTGTTGCCCGTGTCTCTGCGAATTATCCAGGTTGGGTTGTCTATTCGAGCTGCTTAAGACCGAGTCAAGCGGCATCTTCCGCTTCACTCCAATATATTTCATTCGGCATGCTATTTTTGTTGCTGGAGACTACTGTAAGCTACTAGACAAAGATCAGACTAAGAAATGCTAGTAGATTACAAAACATAAGCATAAAACATTCCTCTTGGATTATTATCTGCAGGGTAAACACATGGACCTACTCACCTGCTGCTCACACACACAAAACAGTGGGAAAGGAAAGGAGAACATCGCAAATTAGTTCCTTGTCAATTGCACAATTACAGTTCCATCTCATCATCATCATCATGCTGTCGGTCGTGATGCGACAAAGACTGCTTTCATTACTTGACTGCTGCTCTCCATTTAGCTCTCTGCCGTGAGAGTGATGTTTTGTGCGGTTGTACATTTCATGAAAGCTGCCTGCAAAAGTGTTGAAGTGCTGCTGGCTTTTGCAAGTTACCAGCGGCACTCTCTCGGGGAGCAAATAGAGGTTTCACACCAGCAAGAACATGTCCAGACAGGCGCAAACTATTTGTCCCTGCAGTGGCTGGTAGGGAGATGTTGGGAGTTCCATACATCAACCGCCCTTGTTGCTGCCACAGTGACATCGATTTCTGTTCAGGGTTTGCTCCCTTAGCCTTCGGTTCTGTCAAGAACCTGTACCACAAGGCAGTGGTTTACAACTCTGCAGGGCAGGGGTCTCAAACTCCCTGAGGTATTGCAATACCTGCATACCCATCTACTTACTATATATATCATATATGTGCTCTATAATCTATTATGGGAATAACAAGTCCTGTCAATTTTCAATTGTAAGATGGCCGGAAGACGAGTGCTGCGGCGCTGACATTTCCATTTGCATGAACCACAGTGACTAGTGCTATACATTATACAGCAGTAGCCACTCCCTTAATTCTACAGAATTGGCACTGATCTAACTTAGATTATATAGACTGTCAATTTTCAATTGTAAGATGGCCGGAAGACCAGTGCTGCGGCGCTGACATTTCCATTTGCATGAACCACAGTGACTAGTGCTATACATTATACAGCAGTAGCCACTCCCTTAATTCTACAGAATTGGCACTGATCTAACTTAGATTATATAGACTGTCAATTTCCAATTGTAAGATGGCTGGAAGACCAGTGCTCCGGTGCTGACAAATGTCATATTCAGATGAATAAACATTTTACCGGAAAAAAAAAGAAAAAAGGAGACTATCATCTTCAGTTATATCTGTATTGTTATTCGCGAACCTCAGCTAGTGTATGTCATCGATTAGTTCCAGGTGTGGCCACACTGGCACCACCTGTTAGGGGCTCTGACCTATAAGCCAGCTATATATCATATATATTATATACTTTGCATACATTATTATAGAACATATAATATATATAACATATATATATATATACATATATATATATACATACACACACACAAACCGGGTGGCTAATTAGGATCCATTCCCAGTTCTTTTTTCAATAATTTTGCTCGGTTCTTCTCTTTTCTCATTTAAAAAGAAAAGCTTAATCATTAAATAATTCTTATTTTTAACTGGTGGGTATCAACATTGGTGATGAGTCATATTTACTACTAGAAAAGCACGGTCAGGGGCCTAGCTTCCACATATGCAGGTACGCAGCTGCGTACCACCTGAGATTACAAATATTCTTTTATTTTCTGTGGCGTTCTCTGTGGCGGAGTGGTTAGAGTGTCTGACTTTTTTCTAGGTCAGACTCCTAATCTGAGGGGCGGCGGTTCGATTCCCCGTGCCCCCAGCTCTGCCAATTTGGATTTCCACCGCTGTGTATAACTTACAGCGTCATCAAAGGCCGGTTGCTCTCATACCATGTCTATGTGGTGTGGGAGGTTAAAAATCCCTTGGGTCGCTAAAAGTGTAGGCTCGGGCTTTCTATCGACCAGCAGTGGAATGAGGAAGACCAGTCGTCTATGACTGAAATTTCCCCTGCTTAAACAACTAATGGACCAAAAAATATTAAAAAAAATAAAAAATTATTATTAAAATAGCTAGTTTGATCAAATTGATCCATCGCAATTCATTCTCATTGCGTTTTATTCCATTTGCGTACCACCTGAAAATCCCAAGCTAGGCCCCCGTGGTGCCGACTTATCAGAAAACATGCTTATCACAAATTTGGCTAATATCTACATCATTTCATAAATTAGTGAGCTTTAAATTTCACAGCACAGCAATTAATTATTTTAATAAATATTTTGAATTAGAATTCAAAAATTCTTTTTTTTTTTAAGGAAAAAAAAAAGAAGATTAGCCTAACTTTTAATGACAGATGTACAGTAAGTACCCAATGACCACCTACAATTTAAAACGCATAATTAATCTCTCAATTAAAAACATATGTCAGTAAAAAACAACACCAAATGAGCTCAGGCTTACCAGAGCATCTCTCTGCTGTTCCTTGTACTGTAGACTCTCCTCTGCCTTCTCCAACTCCAGCTGCAACAGCTCCTGCTTTCGACACACAGACCTGAGTGCAACAGAATTGTGCAGTATAATGCATTATGCGAGTATTATTTAGGATGGAGCGGGTTGCACAGTGTCTCTGTTATGTGACAACGCTTGTTTATATATATATATATAGGCTGTTCTCAGAAACTGTACCGATTTTGTGAGATGGAAACCAAAAGTGAAAACATTCCAAATAATAGCAGAATCCGTATTCATATGAAGGTTTATATGTTGTGACTATGTCAGAGTTTAACTTAGTTTTTTTCACTTTTTGATTTTATGCAAATTGAGAAAGCTGTTAAAATTAACCATTGTAACATCCTTTTAACACACACAACAAATTCCAACAAGATTTTATTGATTACACTTAAACCAAAAGAATTGTTTCTTACAAGAAAGAAAAGTTGAAAAAACGTTTGGGTAAATGTATGGTGTCAATATCCAAATTGTCCCCTTGCCGTGAATATGGCCTATGCTGCCGACACGGCGTAAAGAAACCACCAATCAATCAATCAATCAACCAAATTGTCCTACTTTTACTTTAGTACAAAATCATATCGGCAAATTTTAGATACATTTTGCAGGATAGATTAAATACATCTAGTATTGAACATAATTAAAACATAGTCAACAATAATTATTTGACTTACGAGCCCCTAAAAAGAAGGCAAAATCATTAACAATGTAATGTGGAAACCAAGGATGTGGTACCGAGTTTGTGACAATGACCCATATAGACCTATGTTGTATTTCATCATCATCATCATCATGCTGTCGGTCGCGATGCGACAAAGACTGCTTTCATTACTTGACTGCCGCTCTCCACATTGCTCTCCAACCTATGTTGTATTTAACAACTGCATTAAGTGTTTCTGCCACTTGTATTATTCCGTCCACAAATAACAAGACACCTGTTGTTTTCAGGCAACTTTAGTCTGAATGCAGAGTTGTCCTTGAACACATTTACTGTTGTACAAACTAAAGGAGAAAACCAAACAAACAAATTTGTAGCTAATACAGTATAACCCCTTTAAACCTTGAAGGGACCCTAGAAATTTGTTTGGATTAACCGATCATTGGTTTAACCAAGCTTTGGCTTCGACTTTTGACATGGCTTTTGCAAAAACGTGGGTGCATTATGAATTAGTAAGCATGTATTGCACATCTAACATACAATGTATGTGAACCCTTTGGTTGTTTTTTAATATATAAGAACAAAAGACACATTTTTAATACAATATTTGATTGACTACTATATACTACATAATGATAGCTCCCCATGAAACTATCGTATACATGTCCATCTCATTACGAATACATGACATGAAGCTAATGTATACATTGTACATCTCGTGTTTTTTTGTGTTTTTTTGTGTTTTTGATGGGGTGTTTATGCTGTCCATAACATGTAAGCCCGGATGATTGGGCTTGTTTTCAATGCTGGGCAGTTTTCGTTTTTTTTCCTTTTTCTTATAGTTGGTGTTTATGGTTAGTAAATCTATGTTAAATTTTTTTTGGTTTTTCTTGGCAATTGTTTTCCTTCTACTCGTATCCCTAGACTAGCTTACTCTAATTACATATTATAGGTTTGTACGCAATAGATGGTTGGTATTTGTTTGGTGTGGGGTTTTGTTGGTATCTGCTTAGTTTCTTTGCCTGGGCACCTCCCAAGAGCTGTCCAGCTGGCTGGCCATGACATATCACATGCCCCGCTTGGTCACAGTTCAGGGGTGGTTTCCTGGTTTTACCTTGCACAGATATTTTTTGTATGTTTTTAGGTCAGGAATTTGTCTTTCCTTTACGTTTGGGCATTCCAGACTTTGGCAGCCATTTCTAGTGTACTTTTTTTTATGTGCTTTGATGTGGCTTCTGGTTTGCGTTAGTATTGGTGCATTGTTTGCTCTGGTTTTCCTTTGTGGCTGGGTTAGGTACCTTTTTTCTCGACTACACCCAAATGCCAGTGTTTTTAGGTGTATTACTCTTCTGTTCTCTAATAATTTAACTTTGGTTTTTGTATGGATGTTGTAGGTTTGGTGTAGTTTGTCCATCTTAAGGCATGTCTTTAGGGCTCTGTTTTGCAGTATTTGCAGGTTATTTTAGCAGTTCCTTTTTGGCACCCATGTAGATGACATCCGCGTAGTCGAAGTAGGGGAGCACCATTCCCTTGAAGACTTTTATTGACATTTCTTGGGTCATGTAGTTTCTTAGCTTTGCAAATAACCATAGTTTGTGGTTTATTTTTTGGATGATTTTTGTTATACATAGGTGGTAGTTTAGCTGGCTGTCCAGCTCTAGGCCTAGGTATTTATAGTGGCTTACTTTTTCTAGTGTTTGGTTCCCTAGCTTGCAGTGCAGGTTGCTTTCTGGCATTATTCTATGCGAGAAGAGGACTGTCTTGGATTTTTTTGCATTCATGGTTATTTTATTAGACTCACACCAGTCATCTAGTTTTAGTAGGAGCTAGTTTAGTTTTTTTATTACTTCTTCTTCTGTACGTCCTTCTGCAAATATGACGGTGTCATCTGCATACAGCGGGAGGTGCTCTGTTTCAAGCCACTTTTCTAGGTCACTTATGTAGATTATAAAGAGTAGTGGTCCCAGGACTGATCCTTGGGGTACACCACACATGACAGGTTGGTGGTCTGATAGTGTATTGTTTACTTGTTAGTGTATTGTTTACTCATTACATTACATTATGTTGTACATCTGATTACAAAATAGAGTTGTGGTGTAAGAGGCGGTGGGGTATCAGATGACCTTGTAACCACATGGAAGTTTGGTTTAACCGTACTGGAAGTGGGCTGGGGTCCGACAATTTTGTTTGGATTAACCAATATTTTGGATGAACTGACTTTGGTTTAACCAACTTTTTTTATATGATAAATGGTAGTATTTTGCTGGGCCGCCAAAAAAAGGTTTGGATTAACCGATCATTTGGTTTAACCGAGCTTGGTTTAACAGGGTTATACTGTAATAAGTTTGTTTGTTGTCTTACATCCTAGCAACATCTAAGGACAGCACGGCGGGTACATATTTGTAACAGTGCGCACTCATGGCGACTTTATAGTGCTGCCCTACTGGCAGACAGGACACTGGCACAATGAATAAGCTAGGTCAATGTATCACATGATTACAGAAAGAACTGGATCACAGGTAGGATTCAACCATGGGAGTTTTGGTGTGCTTGCCGAAATTATTTGGAATGCAATCACTTCAAATATCGCCAAAACCTTGGACTATACAACTTTGAAGTATTTCATTTTTGGAAACATTATGCTTTCATCAGATTATTCAAATACAACCTCTAGGATTTCACGGTAACGATCGCACCCGGTGATACACGACGAAGGAAGGAGAGACAGGGATGGAGAAAAAGATTTTATTCCAGGATAAAATGAGAAGTAATACAATAAGTCAGATCAAATGACAAGGGTAAATGTCAGGTAACATGTATAAGGCAATGATAATGAGAAGTAAATGTTAAGAGAAATGTCTGGGAAAATGTCAAGTCAAAATGTCAGGACCAGCCGGGTATGGGCGAGGTCATCAGGGGGGGAGGGGGGGGGGGGAGTCACTGGGATGGGGAGAGCCCCGAAGAGCCTTCCACCCTATAAGAGAGAAAAAAGAAAAAGAAATAAAAGAAAAAGGGAAGAAAAAGCAGGGGTGGGTTGGTGGAAAAAGTAGTGCAGCTGGAGGAGGCAGGAGTGGCTGGAGCCAGTAGCGGGCTGAGTTATAAGGGGAAGGACAGGGGGGGGGGGGAGGATGACGCAAGGGGGAGAGGGGGGACGGGGGTCTTCCTCCGCCACGAATCAAACGCAATGCAAGCATTACGACAATGTGTCATTACCATGCTGGAAAAACAACAGAACCAAACTTTCGGTCCCCATAAGTTGTTGGTTTCCATCACCTGTTTCAATCAATCAATAGTTCCGTCCTCTAGTCGAGGGTTGGATGCAATGGTTCTCCACTTGTCCCGATGGTGTGCTGTTCTGATAGATTGAATAATTCAAGCCTGTCCACTGTGAAATATTTGTAAACCATGATGTTCTTGGTCTCCCTCTCCCTCTGCTGCCATTCACCTTCCCTTCCAACAATGTCCGGTATATTGAACTCTGACGAATGATGTGGCCAAAATAAATAAGTTTCTTTGTCGGTATAGTGGCAACAAGCGTTTCTTATTTTTAATTTTTCTGAGAACTTCTTTGTTGGTGATCTTCTTTGTCCATGATATTTTCATCATCCTTTGATAAGTCCACATCTCAAATGCTGCTAAACATTTGTACATTTTCTTAGAGATTGTCCATGTCTCAGCCCCATACATTAGATTAGACCACCTGTATCCTGTTTCACGAATAACAAAATAATCATTACCGGCGGGTTCCCATGAGCCCTGGGCATGGAACCCTAAATGAATTTCCCCATAAAATTTGAAATCCTAGAGGGTGCAAATGTTAAAGTGAAGTGATTCGCATCTTTGTCTTGCTGTGCAACATAGTCGAATAGAAAGCTGCACTCACCTCAGAGAGTCACTGAAACTGTAATACTCCTTAAGCTGGTCTGCAAACGTCTCCTCATCTTCCAGGATGCCATCAACACCGTTACTGAAACTAAAGTAAAGCTTGTTTTATTTAACGACGCCTCTAGAGCACCTTGATTTTTATCATCAGCTATTGGACTTCAAACATATGGCCATTGTGACATATTTCTTTTGAGGAAACCTGTTGCCGCCACATAGGCTACTCTTTCCAATAAGCAGCAAGGGGTCTTTTATATGCACACTCTACCACCTGAGCTACGTCCCGCTCCCTGTTACTGAAACCATACAGAAAACTTTCCTGTTTACACTGATTCTATCAAGCTGGCAAAATCGGCGGAGAAATGGGTCGAGAAGCAGGGTGGGGGATTGTTGGAGGTTTACGTCCTGGCAACATCTAAGGTCATATCAGGACTAGTACCGATTTGTGACAGTGCACACTCATGTCGACTTTATAGTGCTGCCCCACTGGGAAATCAGGCGGCCCTCCACCCCCCCACCGCCACAGACAGTATTAAAGTGTAATATGAATATCACCACAGAGAATGTTTACAAATACAATACTATTAAGAAATGTTATCAATTTTTATCAATTTTATCGTACCCCTTCTCCGGGTGGAAAAAGCACAAAGCCCTTTATGATACAACATTTTCTACTCACACTTCCATGTAGTGTCCAGCATTCTTGAGTCCTTCTGACATTTCCTTTTCGATTGTACTCCACTCATTGAAGACGCGGCCGTAGTTTGAGTGGACTTTGTGGATGCCGTAAAGCCGGTCTGACAACCGCTGTTAATAGAACCCCGCCAAACAATCACATTTACAGATTTGACAATTTCTTTGTAAAGATTGTTGTTGTTGGATGGAGTTTTATATCCTGGCAACATCTCAGGTCATATTGTGACAGGTACCGACTTGTGACAGTGCACACTCATAGTCAATTTATAGTGCTGCCTCACTGGGAGACCAGGTTGCCGACACCATGACCCAATTTTGTAAGTCATTGGTTTAACTCAACCGGGAATTGCCCTACCGACCTTCCGCACAGGAAGCCGGCGCTCTACGGATTCGGCCACATGAACGAAACGTTGCACACATGAACGAAACGTCCTTGTACTACATGAATATAATCTAAGCAGTATATGTTTGAGGATGTTTGTTGTGGTTCTACATCCTGACAACATCTAAGGTCATATCTGGATGGGTACAGACTTGTGACAGTATGCACTCATGGCGACTTTATAGTGCTGCCCCACTGGGAGACAGGGCTACCAGCACCATGACATGATTTCGCACTCAGTCTCGTCATCCTGATACAGTATAACCCCGTTAAACCAAACTTGAAGGGACCATAGAAATTTGTTTGGATTAACCGATCATTGGTTTAACCAAGCTTTGTCTTCGACTTTGACTTTGAGTCAGTGTGTATTGCATATGTAATATACAATGTATGTGGGCACTTTGATCATTGTTTTTTATGTATATACAGTATAACCCTGTTAAACCAAGCTCAGTTAAACCAAACGATCAGTTACTCCAAACTTTTTTTCAGCGGCCCGCAAAATACTACCATTTATCATATGAAAAAGTCAGTGGGGTCTCAGATGACCTTATAACCACATGAAAGTTTGGTTAAACCGTACCGGAAGTGGCCTGGGTCCGACAATTTTGTTTGGATTAAGCGATACTTTGGATTAACCAACCTTGGTCTAACTAACTTTTTTATATGATAATTGGTAGTATTTTGCCGGGCCGCCGAAAAAGTTTGGATTAACCGATGGTTTGGTTTAACCAAGCTTGGTTTATCGGGGTCATACTGTACTGAGCTAACCAGTCCTTGTCCTATCCTATTAATGCTGAGCGCCAGGCTAGGTAGCGACAAGTATAAATTTTCTAAGTCATTGCTTTGACTCGGCTGGGAAACCAACTCCCAACCTTCCCCACAGGAAACAAGTGCTCTTACCGAATCGGCTACCGCGTCCTGTGCCTAGTGGCTGGCTGAACACCGGATATGGGATCTCTGAAGTTACGAATTGACTACTATTGCTAGCAGTAAGTTGGTTGGTCGGTTGTTGGCGTTTTACATCCTGGCAACATCTAAGGTTATACATTGTCATAATATTGTATCTAAGGTCATATATTATAGTGCTTCCGCACTGGGAAATCAGGCCGCCAGCACCATGACTCGATATCCCACTCAGTCACATTATCCTGACCAGGCATTGCCCTATCCTATTAATGCCGAGCACCAGGCTAGGAAGTGACAAGTATAAATTTCATAAATCATTGGTTTGACTCGTGACTTGTATGGGTTGGTGGTGCCTGAGTGGGATGTAAATAGACATAGTGGTGCTGGCAGGTCTGGGTGTGATTGCACTCAGGGCCTGCTGGAGTAGTGGTCACCACACTCAAAAGATCAAGGTTGGTGGTGGCCATACAGCTACTGATGGTGGGCAGACCACTGGTATCCATGGAGACCAGGAATGCTGGATCCCTATTGGTAGGGCCAAGAATGCTCAATTCCCATTGGGGGGAAGGAGGTGGGGCGATACTCTACAATGAACCCATGTAACTATATAAGCAATAAACCAGAGGGCTGGACTCTCTCTTCTTCTATTATACTTTACTCTCTTCCTTTCTCTTTGTTTGTATTGTTTTCCTCATAGCCTACATACACAGCCACAGATCCGAGCATTAGATTCTACAAACTGGTGACCACGACAAGTGGGTGGTTTCTACATACTGATTCGGTCACCGCACCCAGTGTGGCGGTATACAAGCTGCCCGCAGACGTACTCACCGCTCGGATCCTGAGGATGTTGGTGATGTTGGTCTGCAGCTCGTTACTGTAGTTCTTCATTTCCTCAAAACGCCGGTCAGGCTTCTTGAGCCGGTAGGAGGCGCTGAGTGCCTTCAGTTTGGAATCAGCCTACATCCGGGAAACACACACCAGCTAATTAGGTCAACTCACTCTGGGCAACAGATACCAGCTAATTAGGTCAATTGAATATGTACAAAAATATAAATGAAAACCAAAATTTAAAAAAATTGGAAACGCTCCGATTTTACATCGCAAACAAATTTACAGAATTATTTATAAAGGAAATCGCTCTATATGGATTATGACCACTACTGCACAGCGGTGAAAACAAGTGCATGCACTTAACTGTTATGAGTAGAATAAACAAACAATCACTAAAAAAATCAAATCCCTTTGCAGGGCCTCACAACCATAGAACGCTCACAAATAAAGACATAAAACATGAATAAACATAACCAAGAGCAAATTCTTCAGCAAAGGGAATAAATTGCTTGTCAGCAGCAATATGCTAGATCTCTTGAGTCAGATCTTGTTATGTGGCATTTACAGAGACTAACTGACAAAATGACAAGTCTTTTGGATGAGCTTTATAATTGTTACTGACACAATTTTCTTGTACACCAATTAAAGTTACATAATGCGATGGTTTTCACTTTCTGCCTTATGTTTTTTGAGATAAACATATTAGATTGATCCTTATAATATACCATACTTTAGTTATAAGGAACTTTTGTTATAAATGGCTATGTTTGTGGAGATATTTGAAGTAAAACCATGAAAAATTAATTTTGGCATGCACGTCAAAATAGTGGTTGCCTTATGCTGTGAGAGGTTCTATTAAATCGACTTAGTTAAAGTTGCATAGTCCGACGGTTTTGATTTTCTGCCATTTCTGAGATAAATATTTTAAGTTGATCATTGTGATCTACTTTACTTTCGCTTGAGGTAACATTTAGCTTAATTAGCTACCGTTGCAGATATTCTAAGTGAAAACATGCAACGTAATTTTGGTAGGCATGTCAAAATTCTAACACTAGAGAATTAAACAGTAACGGGTTCTGTTAAATTGGCTTTAGTTCCCTTTACACGCAGCACCAAATGCTTAATAAGTGCATCAGTATTTAAATTGAACATGTAGCAGCAAATCTAGATAAGTGTTTTGGTTTTAACAAGTTTATGCTTTCATCGGACTATGTTTTATTTTTGTTTGTTTGTTGTTTTACGTCCTAGCAACATCTAAGGTCATATCAGGGGTACTGACTTGTGACAGTGCACCCTCATGGTGACTTTATAGTGCTGTCAGCACCATGACCTGATATCCCACTCAGTCACATTATCCTGACACTGAGCCAACCAGTTCTTGCCCGATCCTAATAATGGCAAGCGCCTGGCTAGGAAACGAAAAGTATCAATTTTATATTTAAAGTTATTGGTTTGACTTGACCATGGTTCGAACCCATGGGTTCAGATCCCTCGATCTCTCAAAACAGTAGACGGATGCTCAACTCATTCGGCCATCGTGTCCGGTCATCGGACTATGCAGCTTTAATATCCCCTTCTATGCAGCAACAAATGTTTAATAAATGCACCAGTATTTAAGTTTGACATGTAGGATCAAATCGAAATATGCATTTTGGTTTGAAAAATGTGATCGGACTATGCAGCTTTAACTAAAATCAAATGGTTGATTGATTGATTCGTGGTTGCTTTACGCCGTGTCGGCAGCATAGGCCATATTCACGGCGAGAAATGTTTATTTTTGTTCAAACCATCGCTTTTACATGTAAAAGCATAATATCAATTGTGTGTCAATGAACACTCATGAATTTTGTAAACTCACAATCATATAGTTTCTGGTCAAGCTAAATAAAATTCGAAATGATAGTACTACTCACCGATGAAATTTGTTTAAAAACCTATATGAGATGGTATAAACCAGCTGCCCTCAAAAAGGCTAATATTGTGATAGGCTGCATACGGCTGGTTCTCCCTGGTCTGCAATACGATGCAACGCGGAGAGAAGACGAAATGAAGAAACATGCTTCCACGGTTTATTTTTATCCTTCGCCCATTGCAACATAACGGAACCAAGTGACCCACCCACTGACCAGCCAGGCCGCAGGTAACCTCTGAAGGTGGTGGGGGAGCCGCTAGCCAATCACAGGAAGGGGAGGGGTGGGGGGTCCACTCAGGAATCCACCCTCCCGCTAGCTTTCCGCCACCTGTCGCCATAGTCAAGCAACAGTTGCCGGTGTAACGATTTCAACTTCCCCCCCCTTCCCAAGTTCCCCCCCGGGAATCTGAAAATGTTTTTAACTTCCCTCCGGGGAAATTAAAAACGTTTTCAGATTCCTGGGGAGGAACTTAAAAACAGTTTTCAGATTCCTCCCCGTTTTCAAATTCCCCCCTCTGGGAATTTAAAATTGTTTAAAAAAACTTTAAAAAACGTTTTAAATTTCAGACCTATAATATTTTTTTCTTAACCATCTTGGAGACTTTTTGTTTCATTTGTGGTTAAATATGTTTTATTGTACTAGTAATAATTTCCATTATGCTATTCTCTGTATATTATAATATTTGTCATGAAAAATAACAAAAAATATCAAAAATAAAGAGAATTCCCCAAAAATGGCGGGGGATGGAAAGTTAAAACGAGGGAGGGAATTTGAAAACGTTTTCAAATTCCCCTGGGAGGAATTTGAAAACGTTTTCAAGTTCCCGGGGGGAACTTGAATATGGGGGGAATTTGAAATCTTTACACCGGCGCAGTCCCTGCCACCACCGCATGGTTTTGAGGCTCACAAACTGACTACTATACTATCAGTAGGGTAACTGTGCATTATATTTCTGTTTTAAACTAGTAGTTGGCTAATTGGAGGCACCTTGCTCTGGAAGTCTGTGCTGTACACGCTGTCTTTCCATCCCTCCTCCAAACGCAGGAACCCGTGAAAGATCTCATCTTTGGAGAGGGTAGTATGTGACGCTACGCGCAACATAAAATTCTGTCAAGAAAAAGAAGAGGTTTTTTAAAAATTGAATTAAATTTTATTCTCCCTGCCTTTACAGGGAGATTAAAACTGAATGTCTACAAACTAAGGGTAGGTAACTAGAAAAATATCTATTTTGAAAATTTGACAGTTTAACAATAGAGGGAGTGCATGTGACGTCATTACTTAGCAATCAGCGGTCAGCGCGCTGCCATCTTGGATTACGAGCACCCTCCCTAGCCATGTTGTGAATGCATGCAAATGCAGTAAAACAGAGTTTTCTTGTGTTATGGGAGGTTCTGGGAAGTTTACATCAAATGTGTTTACTTACATCACTTTAGCAACAACTTCTGAGGCCAAACTGCTCAAAACAGTGACAAATATACCAACAAATCAGTAAATAACCACAGTGTAGGCAGTTGTAAGCCTTCTGTATGTCATCCAATATGGCCACCGAAAGTTGTCTTGTGACATCATTACACCCCCTCTATAACATCAAGATAAACCACAAGTTAGGGAATTACATCGGGTGCATATGCGGTTGAAGCATGTTATAAGGAAACATATCAGGATTTTGGGGTGTTTTTTTTGGTGTTTTTTTGGGGGGGGGGGGGGTTCAAGTGGTTTTATTCCTCTGAATAACAATTAACATGTCAGTGTAACAATTAACATGTCAGTGTCGATGCACTGGTCTTCCAGCCCTAATGACAAATACCGCTACACACTAAACAAAGTCATAACAATAGAGATCGACAATTACAAGAAAATACAGCACAAAGTAGTCATGAGTCGCAGATGGAATGAAATGCTATTGGAATAAAACGCGATGGAATAAAAAGCTCTAAAACATCATATACTTTAATTAAACTTTTTAATATTTGTAATTTCAGGTGGTGGTGTTTTTTTAATTATAAATATTAGTTTTTTTTGTTTTGTTGTTGTTTGTTTGTTATTTTACTTCCTAGTATTAGTAGGGTCCTTATTGGTTTGACTCGACCAAAAGAGGAGACGGACGCTCAATTCATTCGGCCATCCTGTCTGGTCTTAGATATTTGTAATATCAGGTGGTACGCAGCTGCGTACCCGCATATGTGGAAGCCATGGCCCTGTTAGGCTGCTACTAAATTAATACCCAGCGCCTGGCGACGGGCATGGTTTTGTCAGAGGGTAAAATTTGGATAAAATCCGTACCCTTAAATTTTCTGAGGGTACCATGCTGTACCCTCAAATTGTTGGGATAATTTTTGTTATATAGGTTCTTCAAGCACATTCACTCAAATTATCAGTCATATTATCATTCACACATTGACACTCATTTTATCGCTCATACACCACCGCTCTACACTCACATTATCATTGCTCCTGGACACAGCTGACACAGAGTCTGGGATGGGTAAAACAAGACTTTTATTCAGGCGCTGCTCACCCGGGGCATTATACAATCATGAGTGAGGCTGGCGGGCGAGTAGCGCTCGAGCGAAGGTCCTGCTATTATCAAGGAAAGGTGGGGGGAATGAGAATGTTATGAGGAGGATGAGACATATGAACAAAGTAACATTTTAGTGAGCAAAAGAAAGGAGTAACATTTACACATTACAATTATACATTAAATAGATAATCAACACTAATTGTACATGCTGATAGTTATTGACAATTTAAATGGTGATAGTCAACTGCTCCGGTGTCAGTTGTGTTTAAAAGTGAAGGGTAATTGATTTTTAAAGAGATTAATTAATTTGTTGTTGAATAGTTGTTGATTGAACTGTGGCCAATCAACAGCATGTGTGGGTGGGTGGGTAAAATTGGAGCTTGGAAGTGGTCAGTGCGGCAGGTTGAGGCAGACTGACCAGTTTGGATGTGGCGCGGAGGCAGCCCGGGGGAGATGTGTTTTGATTGGCTGAGAAGCGAGATGGGAGTGTCGTGGGGAGGCGTGTTTTTTGTGGGTTTTTTAGTGCCACAGTTGCAACATTTTGGTATACACCTACACCCTGCGCTAGTATTAGTAGGGATACTCAGTTTACGCTGTGACTTTGTGAGGTCGGGGTATGAGGTCATTTGAAGAATTGTTAGGAGTTAGGTCTTGAATGACGGTTGTGAGTGCACACATATTACTGATATCATTGAGTACACCCTACCACTCACATTATTGCTCATACATTATCACTCATATTATCAACCACACACCATCACTCTATCACTTAAATAAATGATTCACCCCTCTGACTCTGTTCGGAGGTGAATAACAAGTTCAAGAAAATGTGTCTCACTGTTGATGATCAGTTTTTCATTCCTACCTTATGTTGATTAAAGTCCAATAGCTACAATCCGATTATAAGTTTTCCCTCCACATATTCTCTCCAGAGTGTTCAAATCACATACTATCAAGGCAAAATGCACAAAATAAGTTTTAATTGATAGAGTCTATGAAGAAAATCTGCCATGTTTGAATGAACTGGTTGTACCACCTGACTACCTCAGCCAATGAAAATGATTGTTTCCTGACCTAGATTGTATTATGACCCAGGAACCTCTCAACTTCAGGCCAATGGTTGACATGTTGACATATGGACCCTGTCAAACTTTAAAGCTCATTTATCTACTGGAATTAATCTACTGATCAGTTCAAAAGTTGAGGCTCACTCAATTACTTACCTCAGCTATACTGTAATAGCAGCACAGTTTTTGCAGCGACCCACCATCTTAGCCCATAACACTGGACGTATTATGGCTTTTTGAGGGCAGCTGGACCTCATATAGTTTACTAAATAAATTCTAGCAATTATTAATAACAACTTTTCTTTTTCTATGGGAATTTTTTCCCCTTGACCACAAATATATGATTATGAGCTTTCTGGTTTAACAAGTGTCTATTGGCACATAATTGATTGTCTGCTTTTACATGTAAAAGCGATGGTTTGAACAAAAAACCAAATTTATCACCGTGAATATGGCCTATGCTGCCAATACGGCGTAAAGCAACCACCAATCAATCCATCATTCAACCTTTTTAAAATATAATGTAAACGGCCGGAAGACCAGAGCCTCGGCGATGAATAAACGTATATTCTGTTGAATAAACTGTTTTACCAACAACAACAATATAACAAGGTATGTGAAGAATATATGTTGCTTCTTAAGCCTTGTTCACACGGGCAAAATGCAAAGCGATTCAGCCAAGGTGAACTAAAGGAGTCGAATTAGCCCCCCGTTCACACGGGCAGTACTTGGGCCGGAAATCGAAATCTGCGCATGAGCAAGTCCATACCAACCAGCGCCAGTTTGGGTTCGTCGACGTCGCCACGAGAGAGTGTGGGTTCGACCTAGATATGTATGGACTGAATCGTATTGGTTTGGAACGGTCAAGACTTCTGCTGGGCAGTGAAAACCCTAAAATAAATCATGAAAAAAATATCTGTGCACCTCTAGCAGGTTCATAGAACAAATTATATAATATGCGCTTTTGATCGACCGGAAAGTCAACAAACTAAGGTCTCGACTGCGCATGCGTGTGACGTCCTTAATCCGCCTCAGTGTGTCCACACGGGCAAAATAAATCGATTCACAGAAATCGCCTCACGTAAACTGCCTCGAGAGGTGGTTTACAGAAACCGGATCACAGGAATCGATTCAGCCCTAATCCACCTCAGACGCCTGTTCACACGCGAAATGTAACCCGAACTAGGCAAGTCGCTTTCTACGAATCGATTTACATTGCCCGTGTGAACACGGCTATAGATTAAGAATTTATCTGCTCATTTCATTTCTCCACAACTGTAGTATGGGGTGAATCTTTCATCTATCTATCACTCACATGATATCATTGAGCACACACTATCACTCACCCCCCCAATAGCCGATGTCTACTGTTTGTGCTGGGGGGGTCGTTAAACAAACTATTACTCACAAATCATTTAGAACACACTATCACTCACATTATTATTACTCACACAGTACCACTAACATTATTGCTCACAAAACATTGCTCAGAGTATCGCTTACCTCTAGACCAACTCGTCGTCGTTCAATGAAGTCCAGATCAAAGCGGTCTGTGGGAAGCTTCTGCCACGTGTGGGTCACCTAGCAACAAGACAAATAATAGCTTTCGCTAGTGACAATCCGCTTAAAATTCATGATGCAAAAATAGCTTTTTACTTAAAACCCATGTTTCGCGTATTTGTTCAGTTGCTTGGTAGCTACATTCGGAGGCAACCTTTGTGTATTACAATAACACCCAGGGATGACAGTGGTTTCAGGCACACAAAAAAGCGGAAATCAAGCTGAGATTATTATCCTGATGCCAAATTTTCATTTACGCCTATATCAAAAATGCCCCCAGGCTGTGAAAAAACACAGAAATCCGCTTAAAAAACGGAAAAATATTATCCGTGACACCTCTGTTAGTGCTCTAGATAAGTTCCTAAGAAATACAGCGATACACAAAACAACGCAACATATAGGGCCATTATAATATAGCGTAAATAGATATATACTGTACTGACCTCAAATTATGCAACTTTAACAATTTGTTTGTTGGGGTTTTACACCATAGCAACACCTAAGGTCATATCAGATTGAGTACCAACTTGTGATAGTCTGCATTCATGGTGACTGTGTAGTGCTGTCCCACTTAGAGACTAGGCCACTGGCACCATGACCTGATCCCATTCAGACATATCCTGATAATGAGCTAACCAGCCCTTGCCCTATCCTAGTAATATTTTGTGAGTGATTGGTCTGACTTCACCGGGATTCGAATACCGGACCTTCCATGATGACGATGACGATGATGATAGCTTAATGCCATGTAGCAGCGAAAGGTTAGTGGTACTTATTGTCAGTTTTGTTAATAACATTTATATACACTACATTGAAATATATTCAAAAATTTATTCAAAAATATGAAAGTCAGATTTGTGTTAGATGATTTATGATGCAATTCTGATGTGGTCAAATTTGTATCAAATGACAGCAAAGATAACTTACAAAACATAGCTAAAATTCTTCATCAGGAGCTTAGTGAAGTTAACAACAATTACACATAATAATCATGAACGCAAATATACCTTATCAATAACTAAAAGATTAAACTTTAACGAAGAAAAATGTGGGGAAAAAAGAAAACAAAAAGATAAACTATTCACAATGACGGAAAATTAAATCCCAACAAAACAAACTAACCGTTTTAGCTTTCTTGCCATGATTTGGTTTCACTTATAGAATATAGGCAACTACAAAATACAGGTGTTTATATATCAGTTCTTAGATTAGTATCCATTTTAATTTACAATGCTATCTGATTGTTTGTTTGTTGTTTTACATCCTATCAACATCTAAAGTCATGTCAGGACAGGTACTGACTTGTGACAGTGCGCACTCATGGTGACTTTATAGTGCTGCCCCACTGGGAAATCAGGCCATCGGCACCATGACTCGATATCCCACTCAGTCACATTATCTTGACATTGAGCTAACTAGTCCTTGCCCTATCCTATTAATGCCGAGCAGCAGGTTAGGAAGTGACAAGTATCAATTTTAAAGTGATTGGCCTGACTCGACCGGGAAGCAAACTCCCGTCCTTCCACACGAGAGGCCTGTGCTCAACCGACTCACAGACAATAGCTGAATGATCCCACACTCACAGAGTGCCACCATCGAGCACACACAGCCTCACTTTCAAATGCAATCAAGGTCGGTGCTGAGAGATCTATTACTGCCTAGTGAACCCTTGGAGGTGCAGAGACACTCACCAGCGCAACAGTACTTACTGGCAAACCTCTTCCTACAGTGCTCACAGATCTGCAATTGCTCTAATTTTCGCCATCCTGGACCATGTCAGGAATATTTCTGTCTGTACGCGTGTTCGGAAATACATGAAAACATAATGGAATAACATTTTCACCGCCTTCTCAACTTTTGCATTCAGGCACACAATCGTAACCATGACATTTGATAGGGTTGTGCTGGGATCAGTTCGGAAACTAACCTCATTTTCGAATGAAATGGCATGAGTATGGGATTGCTTAATAATAGACTAGTCCTTAGTGTCACTAGATTGTGTTTGTTGTTTTACGTCCTAGCAACATCTAAGGTTATATCAGGACGGGGCCACTGGATCATAGAACGCTATGTTAGAATTTTCATATATATTCCTTTTTTTCCACCTGCCACTTATCGTCGCCCAGAAAGAAAATCTTAATCAGGTTAATTGTTTGGTTGTTGGAGTTTTACGTTCTGGCAACATCTAAGGCCATATCAGGACGGGTACTGACTTGTGACAGTGCGCACTCATGGCGGCTTTATAGTCCTGCCCCACTGGGAAATAAGGCCGCCAGCACCATGACCTGATATCCCACTCAGTCACATTATCCTGACACTGAGCCAACCAGTCCTTGCCCTATACTAATAATACTGAGCGCCTGGCTAGGAAGCGAAAAGTATCAATTTTGAAATCATTGCTTTGACTCGACCGGGAATTCACTCCCGACCTTCCGCACAGGAGGCCTGGGCTCTACCGTCTCGGCCACAGCATCCAGTAAGTAAGTTCATATACGCATCCTAAAACATCGTTCTAAATAGAACACTATCTACAATGTTAATTACTGCTTTCTCCAAGGTTCCACCTACCCTTTTCTCTGGCATGGCAGGTACAACAATGGCCGAGTAGGTGATGTCGAGGTAGTTTTTGAGCAGCTCAAATTCACTGTAGCGACGCCAGACAGCAGTGGGCGGGTCGCCGTACCCTAGCATTTCTGGGTCAGACACTCTACAAATTAACAGGAACTAAGTTAGTCTATGTCATTTTTTAATATTTAAACACAGATACAATTTGTAGTTATTTGTTTGTTTTCAGGGATGAAAACCGCGGAAACCAAGCCGAGATTACACCAACGGCGAATTTCCGTGAAAGCGCGGATTTTCTCCCATAGACTTAGCACTGTCAGGTAATCGCGGGAAAATTTGATGTTTGAACTAGACTAGAAATGCCCTAACACTAGCCGGCCAATGACACAACCCCGGTGATCACAGAGAGTCCTGGGACAGAGTTAAATTTTCAAATGTATCTGGAATTTTTATTCGTTATTACGTTTTATTAAATTGTTGATCTTATACAGATTAAACAATATATTCAAACATCCCGTGTAACATGGAAATTAAACACACACTATTAACCTCATTTTTAACATGTACAATATATTCAAATAAGATTTTACTGGTTACGGTTAAGCAAACAAGATTATGTCTTACAAGAAAAAAAGTTGAAACTGAAAGTTGAAAAAGAAAGTTCATGTAAAAAGAAAGTTCATGTAAATGTTGATGTAAATGTGTAAGATTTCACATTTTCACTTAGCACAAAATCATGTAAACATACTTTTGATGTGTTTTGTGGCACAGATGAAATAACATCCTTAATAGCAAGAGTGAACAATAATTATTTCACTTGCTAGTTTTAAAAAAAAGGAAGAATTATTTATGTCCATCGTAACACGGATACAAAATATATGGCACCCAGCTTCAGAGAACGACCCAAATACTTACTTTGACTCCACCAGGTAGACGATGAAGGTGTCCTGCATCTTCATGGAGGACCCGCCCTGCCGCTTCTCAGGTTCAGACACGGTGATGTCCGTCCACTGGAGCAGGTGGTCCTACACGCCGCAGCAATAAACACTATTTAAAGGCCAGACCCAGACTATATAAACAGCCTATGGCAGGCTAAAAATGTGATATGGATTCTCATGAGATAATTAGATTATCACATTCATATTTTTTTTATTAAAAAAAAAAAATCTATTCTCTGCATGATGGTTCTGTGGACAAAATTACCTAATAAAAAAAAGGGTTGTATTGCTGAATTATCGACATATTCGCAGAAATCAAAAATCTAAATATATTGTTTATATATATCATAGGTCATTGCTTTTGAATTTATTAAATCGTGTAGATTAATAATATAGTATTAGATTTTAAGAGTTGAATGGAAAGAATCCAGAGGCCGCCACTTTGGTGGACTGGCATTCTCCTCCAGTTTAGGAACTCTACACCACAATCTAGACAAATAAGGCTCCCCAGAACGAGGACCTTCAGAAGTTGTGGACTCCTATTTAAACTGTTATCGCATTGATTTAAATTGGGTCGACGCTCACCCGTAATGGAGGTAAATACTTTTATTTACTGTGGCTTGAAGTGGTCATGTTAATGAGGGAACTGTATTAAATATATATATAGTATATATCCACAACCTTTATAATCCCTACCTACACAAAGCAGGAGGTAAAGTCAAATAGCGATACATTGTCATTGAGTTTGACATTGACACTTTTGTCTATAGATTTCTAGTCAAGTGATGAAAGTTGTAAAACTAGCTTACTACAGTACAACCCCGTTAAACCAAGCTCGGTTAAACCAAACGATCGGTTAATCCTAACTTTTTTCGGCAGCCCGGCAAAATACTACCATACTGCTGCGGCAACTATCTTTTATCTATCATTCAGCTAACACACGTTGATCTCTTTTTGAGATAATGTTGCATTTTTTCTGTCAAGCGATAGCATTGAATAGTATTTACATAACATTCTCAGTCTGAGTACAATTCATTAACATTGCTAATGTCTTGACTTAGGCTAAGCCTCAGGCGTGATTTACAAATGAAATAATCATCTATGATCTAATCACTAATAATCATCTATTACTACTTGTTACTAGAGTAGACTAGTTATACTAGTAATCCCTAGACTCAGTTTAGTTACTAGCACTGTCGAACCGAACAGCATTGCCATGCCCATGGCATTGCCATTGTGGCATTTAATCATTTTAAATTGTGGATTTTGACAGCTGAGTTGTTTTTCGCGCAACGTTACATTTATGATAAGCAGTGGCTATGCGTATGTGAGCCGTATCCATAGCCTGCCGGTCTAGACGTACGGCAGTATTTGCGCATGCGCCCTAGTTCCTCACGTATCTTTAGCCTTTGTGTCTACGCGTACGTGAGCCATATTTGTAGCATGCCAGTCTAGACGTATGGCACTGTTTGCGCCCCAGTTCCTCACGTATCTAATTTGTGCTTTTTGGTGCTTTGAAAGCAAATTTCTCTTATTTCTATTAAATAGTTCAGATCTTTCTCTACAATTTCACATTCAGCTTTTTTTTAAATCAGCCAATTGGAAGTTCTAGAATTTATTTTGCGAAAATAGTTGTTGAGGTCGTGATCCGGTACAGCTACCACTGGCACTGGCACTGACACTCAGAATATCCCAACTTTCACTATTGTCTCTGCTTTTTAATCCTTTCAGAGAAAATTGCTCTTAGGTTAAATTAAATACTTCAAATCTTCCTCTTCAATTACGCATTAAGATCTTTTTAATCGACCCAATGAAAGCTTTTAACTTTATTTAGCAAAAATAAATGCTCGGTTTGCCGATAAGCATAGCCGCACGTCCACATTGCTCAACGTCAACAGTGTAAGTGGCAAATTTCAAACGAATGCGCGCACATTTCGCAAAACACATGCACGCACATACGCCCTAGTTCCTCACGTACGCCTAGAGCGTCAGGCTACGCGTAAGCCGTACGGCTCACGTACGCGTAGACACTACGTTTATCATTCATGATAACTATTATATTTAAAATATATCCGACACTGAACGATAGCCTTGATGAACACACATGTAGCTAGTTTTGCAACTTTGATCGCAAGACTAGAAATATATATGGTATAGAAAACAGTGCCAATGGCAATGAGTGAATGACTGACTACTTACTACTACTACTACTCGTACTAGTGACTACAGTCTACAGACTAGTCTGAGACTGAGACTGAGTTGAATCAATGAATGACTCAAAATAAAAAGAGGCGGGTGGGTGTGTTTTGGTGAAATCATACACCAATTCTATGAAGCTAAAACTGCGTAGGACTTTCTAACGTGAACATACATCTACAGATATAGCAATCCTACCCTTTTGGGGAAGTTAGAATCATTTTGCTTCTCGGATATCTCTTCTGGAGAAGGTTCAACGGAGACAAAATCAGCATCTTTTGGCGATTCATCCGCCATTTTGCATTGTCAATTATATTATTTTACAGCAATGGCTTCCTTAGAAATATTGATATTGTGCAGCATTATTGTAAGTGTTCATCTAAATAATACGAAATGAATCGAATGGGCATGTTGATACATGTGAAAACCTAGTTAATAATAAACATATATCGCCATGGATATCGTAATATTTGTTTCCTGATTAAGTGTCTGTTGTGCTCACAAGATGGCGCCGATTGCCCTCCAGTGAAGTATAATCATTATCCACTAGAGGGCAGCTGAATTCACTGAGCCAGGAAGGAGTCTGGGGCCAAATGTATGAGTCCGGGTTAGCGGTCCTAACCCGAGCGTCGTGCGGATTTCCCGGGTTAGTGGCCAAAAGGGACCATGTATGTGCCCGGGTTAGGCAAACGCCTCGAGAGTTAAGGTCGCCCGCACTAACCCCAACACATAGGTGGTTTAACGTCGGAGTTACTCGCGGGCGTCGGAGTTACTCGCGGGGGTCAAGATGGAGGTCTTCATTTATTGGCGTTATATGCAGAGACAGTTGCGCAGGGACCGGCTCTTCCGTGACAGAACGAATCCATTTGAAAAATTCAATGATCAAGAACTCTTCAAGAAATTCCGGTTCAGAAGGCATGATATTCTGACTTTGACCGACACGGTTACAGACGAACTAGCACTAGCGAATCGAACGGGAGCGCTGCCTCCATTGCTTCAGGTACGTGTTTACATATGGCACTGTCGGCATCACTATTCTCGGCGGTGCTGTGGATCTCTTTATGTCATGTAATGTAATGTAAAGCTAGCCTAAAACCTGTAACATTCTCTCGATCTTTACATAGACATACTGGCTTTCCACCACCTGTGTCAATGATCGACTATAATTATGCCGTTCTACGGTGACATTCAATGCTCTAACTTGAACATGACAGTAGTGTGCATTTCTTTGAGTCATAGTAAGCTAGGCTACAGCCTATAAGATTCTCTCGACCTTTACTGGCTTTCCACGACCTGTGTCAATGATAGGCGATCATTGACACAGGTCGTGGAAAGCTATATATATTACTGATACTCGGGGGCTAGATATCTCTATTATTTAATAAGTGACATGTCTTTCCCCATACTAGTCACCTATTTTGGTCACAGATATCTAGTCCGTATATCTTTACCTATTATAAGAAATTAATGACCAATTCTGGCATGGGGAAACTCCCCTTGTCCCATATTGTTGGTGTCATTTTAAGTTTTTTTTTAGCTTCTTCCACTGATGACTTTTTTTTTTTTAAAGGGGTTTGCATTATTTTGCCACATACCTATAGCTTGTGCTTACTATACTGTCCTTGTTTTCGACTAGCAGATTGCCAGCGTTAAGGGTGTCATCCCTTGCCATTGCTACATTGATAATCACCAATGATTGTTTGATTTCGTTGTAACATGTGGTCCACAATTCTACTGCAGGTCATGATTGCCCTCCGATTTTACGCAAGTGGGAGTTTCCAGGATGTTTGCGGGGAACTCATTGGCGTGGATCAAGCCACGGTGTCCCGACTGATTCCCAGAGTGACGCAAGCACTCATACAGCAACTCCCCCAAAGCGTCAAATTGCCAACTCAGGAGATTGCCGACCGCACCAAGGTCAAGATATTCCACACGTATGGGTTCCCAAATGTTTTTGGGTTCATTGATGGAACCCAGATCCGCATCCAGGCACCTTCAGCATATGAGCACGAGTTTGTCAACCGCAAACACTACCATGCTCTGAATGTCCAGGTAAATCGTACTTGAATTAAGTGTTTTTTTCATCTAATGCCCGTCACACTTAAAACCTTAGTTGTATTATTCCATCGGTATTGTATTATAGTTAATGTATAAGCATTACCAGCATCTGTGATATGTGGACTAAAGTCACCCTTACTACAATGCTAGAAACTGTGGTGTGCAGATTCCTTACAAACCATTTCCCCGTTATTTTGTTAGGTGATTTGTGATGCCGACATGGCTTACTGCTTAATGTTTCCGCATTCCGCATTACCAGCCTCTGTGATATGTTGACTAAAGTCCCCTTTACTACACTGCTAGAAACTTTTGTGTGCGGATTCAGTAAAAACCATTTCCCCGTTGTTTTTTCAGGTGATTTGTGATGCCGACATGGTCTTCGTGGATTGTATCGTGAAATGGCCGGGCAGCGTCCACGACGCCCGCATCCTACGTGAATCGGATCTCTTCGAGGCCTTCGAGAGTGACCATAAACCAGTGAACGGTCTGCTGTTGGGGGACAGTGGATACATGCTGCGCGACTGGCTGTTCACCCCATTCTTAAACCCAAACACGCCTCAGCAGAGCGCATACAATGTGCATCATAAGGCAGCCCGGTCGAATGTGGAACGGGCCATAGGTATTCTGAAGCGACGCTGGCACTGTCTGCGTCGGCTGCGTCTGCAGCCAGCGAAGGCGTGCAACGTGATCACTGCTTGTCTCATTCTCCACAATAGAGCGAGACAGCTGAACCTGGAAGACCCATCAGACTCCGAGTCAGAAGGAGAGTCGGACAATGAAGAAGACCCACCTGACCCTGAAGAAAACCATGGCCGGCCAGCAAACTACCAACGCTCTGAGCGGGTCCGTTCCCAGGCTGGGAAAGCCGCCCGCCAGAGATTGGTGGACAACTTCTTTTGATGTTGGTTAGTATTGTTTAAGTGTGTTTACAGCCCGGAAAAATACTACCGTTTTTTCATAACACAAATCTGCCTAAACTAAAGTCGTGTAATGCTATTTATCTGTCGTGTAATGCTATTTATCTGTTAATCCACAAATAATAGTTGGGCCCCAGGTCACGTCTGGTACAGGTAAACAACACTTTCATATGATAATTAAGTCATCTGAGACCACACTTTTTTTATGATATATGGTCGTATTAGCCCAGCTCGTTTTAGCGGGGTGTATGTACACAAAAATACAGTGATCAAATCGCCCACATACATTTTATATGGCGGATAATAATAATTAACTACTCTAATATAAGCAAACATATAACGACAAGACATATGTAGGTTTCTCATTTTATAGGTCATGTAATGTGCAACTCCCCAGCTCCTTCTCTAGCTTCGCCACCTCCAATGCTTCCCGCCGTAACCCGTGCCTCATGTCCCTCTCTGTCCAGCTCTACCATCGCCAGCTCCAAAGCTTCCCTCCGAAACCTCATAGCCAATATGTCTTCCTCCGCCCGCACCCTCACCTCGGCTCCCTCTCTCTCAAACTTTGCCAGCTTCAGCTCTTCCTGGCGACAGCTGATACCTCTCTGCACCCGATCCTCCTCAGCTCGTCCTTCTAAAAACGCAGCTTTGCCTTTGTTCATTTCAGCCGTGCTCTGCAGATAGGTGAGGAACGCGCCCCTTTCATCACCTTCTGCTGGGAAATCCTTCGTGGATGCTCTTCTCGACCTTGAACGAGCTCCTCGCCACCGGGTGCTGCAACCACTTGACGGGGGAATAGTCGCGGGCTCGGGCTCGGTAGTAACACTGGCTGGACAGTTAGCACCCGTCGGCACGACACACACGGAGACGTCAGCTGTTGAAATAAACGACCGTCGATGAGCATACCTAACCTATTTGCTATACTAATCCTGAGTAGTTTTCGGCACACATGACGTGGCTCTCAAAGAGCGCACGTATTCCTCTTCAACGCACCATGATTACTACGGTTATCTTGGAACGTGTCTCTCAAGCATCGCATTACTATGCTCTGATTACTAGTCTTCTCGGACAGTACTTTTGACGTGAACATTTAATTGATCGGGAGTGCTCCTAACAACCATTATCTATCCACCTGTGATGCTACTACCCCCTAGTCTTATACTAGCAAACTGGTGGAGAACTCTGTAAAAACGACAAGTAAACTCGGTAAAAAGGACAACTTACAATCTACGATATCACCCCCCTTGGCTCCACAGCAGTCATGATGATATAACATGTATAGGGGTGGGGTAGATAGGTGTTGGCAGAACATACCTGGAACAATGCGGGTTGCCTTCCAGGAACTATGTGGCTCCATGGAACTTCTCTCCAGTGGCGTGGAGGCGCACAGTGGTCGCATTGGCGTGGGCATGTTCGGTGACACCCCAAACCCTGTATCCTCCATCATGTATGGCGTCTCCTCTTCTTGGCCTGTCATGTGGCCCGATACCGGCACGACGTGGCAGAACCCGATTTCGGCTGGTTGACCCAAAGACGCTTCCATGGCCTCGGGTGCTACAAATAAACCGTTACTTGTTTACATTGATCTCGCCTGTACAGCGATGTTAAATACAAATAGGAGAACAATTTTAAATGTGTAGCGCAGGAGTCATTTATGTCTTAACGGAGTACAACATATTTTGGAAACAAAGAATATCACAGATCCACACACAGGGCGCCTTCCGGGCAATTCTGTAGCTAATTGTTAATTGGTGCCTATGTAGTTTTACAGATCCCCCTCTTCTGACATCACGAATAGGATGAGAGAGATTCGTCTATGAGCAGTAAACCGAGTGTTTTGAAAGATGTAAGATTTAATGTAATGTGGGCCGTATTGGTGATTTTTAGTTTAGGGAACGACCGCACACCACACGATATATCAGTATTATATGTTGCGAAATACTCACCGACGAAGCTGGCCGTATAGGTTGCTGGAAGAGAAGAAGAGAGTACCAATGTAAAACATTTTTAGCTGTTAACATTTAAGCGATATGCTGACACCAATGTTGTTAGGTAACTTTGTCTGTCACTAATACTGTTTACAAACTTCCCCAAATGCTATTCAACCAAACTCACTCTTCGCTTGACGGATAACAGGCCTACAGTAAGGATATTCACCAACACTCACAGTCTCAATTACACCGTCTACTGTGGATGAGTGATGTATTTTGTCAAATTATGAACTTGAGTTTCAACTTACTGGTCACTCCTTTCATTAGGTTCGACTCGAACCCTATTATTTGCAGGATAGCCTCCTCAAACGGAAGTGCAGGCTCGGGCGGACCTCCTCCAGTTTGTCCCGCTCTCCTCTGCCGGCCGAGCACATCACCCTTCATGGCCTTCCATTTTTCCTTGATTTCCACACGCGAGCGCTTCGCCACTCCACACGCGTTGACCATGGCCGTCACCGCATCCCAGGCTCGGTTCTTGGCCTGCACGGTGATCTTGTTATTGAACGCGGCAAAGAGTACCACCCTGGACAACATGACCTCCTCCAACATAACACGGATCTCCCCATCACCGTAATTTGCCTTGCGCTGCCTTTTGCTGCCAGACGGAGTGGGAGACGGAGACGGAGAGAGACGGAGAAGGAGACTGGAACGACGCCATCGGGGTGTTGTTTTTGGTATAGGTTGTTGCTGTAGTTGTGCTGTAGTTCTGGTTGAACTGAGTTGTTGTGTCGCCGATCAGACTGTATCTGTAGGTAAGTGACAGCAATCAGTTAAGTTAACTTTACTGTATAGAAATAAACCTCATACAATGTCAACCACCCAAATTGATAATAAAACCAACCGTATCCATATTTCCCACGCTTTGCGTAGTTCTTTCAGCTTTACAAGGTATATTAACATTTAAAGATGTTACTAAATGACCATTGTGTGAATTTTAATGATGCTGTCAGGTCGAAAAAGGTACGTGGCTAGGTCGACAACGTTTCGGTGTTATAAGATCAATCATATCAATGAAAACCAACAAGAAAAATATATGTCACTAATGTGTGCATTTCCGTAATGCTAGGACATAAAAACTAAGGAAGAAAACTGAACGCTTTCATGGATATACGATAGTCATACTAGACTTAGTTACTTGTAAGTTGACATACATTCTTAAGAATCTACCAATACAAAGGCAAGCACGACAGTAGTACACAGGGACCCATGGCATGGATATACTCATTAAACAAGGAACCTCCATCTAAATCAAAAATGTTTTCATTTATTTATGCGCTATTTATGCGCTCGAACGCGTAATTCATATACTCGTAAGAATTTCCACCAACGAAACTGGGATTCAAGTGACAGAAGCAAAGCGAGCTGACAGCGAGTTGTACTACACGCATCCACAACCGAGAAGGGTGGCTCGTGGGGGATAGTTTAGCGAAATGTAAACATCGCCGGCTCGTCGCCAGTTTTCAACCTACCTCAACTCGGATTCCAACTGTCGATAATAGACTACTACTTCACAAGAGTCTCAAATAGTCGTAAAAGATGCTTTTGTTGCTCCGTCAAAGTAGACACAGAACGGCGAAGACTGCTGGTTCTACTGCACAAACGACAGAAATAGCGGTGCTCGCCGGATACATTCCCAAGGGGTTCCCCAAATCTATAAATAGCGCACTGGTTAGCTAACCCGGCCGCGCTTTGGCCACATACATTTTCTGTGACACATATACCAACACCGGCGATAGCTACCCCGT
The DNA here is from genome assembly GCA_030323885.1 of Branchipolynoe longqiensis. NCBI lineage: Eukaryota > Metazoa > Annelida > Polychaeta > Phyllodocida > Polynoidae > Branchipolynoe > Branchipolynoe longqiensis. The sequence goes on along the minus strand of CM059199.1, from coordinate 71,446,087 downwards.
CGGGCGCCCTTAACTCCGGCGAGGATAACCGGTGGCTCATACATTTGGCCCCTGGGCAGAGAACGTAGATTTTCTTTTTTTTGTTCAAGTGTTTTTATTCCTCTGAATAACATGTTGTCAGTGCTAATGCACTGGTCTTCCAGCCCTAATATGTATACAATATATACCCCCCCCCCTGGCTCCCGACCCCCCAACCCGCTAACAAGCCAGCCCGAGAATGTATGTATGTATCAATCAATCAATCAATCAATCAATAGGATACAGCTATAATAGGCCTTGGACCTGTTAGCCGCTCATAAGCCGTGTTTACACGGGCGATTTAAAACGTTTCATATGAAACCACTTGCCTAGATCGACACACATTTGGCGTGTAAACGCGACTGAGGCGTTTTAGGGCTGAATCGCTTCATATGAAACGGTTCATCTATACCACCTCCCGAGGTGGTTTATTTGAAGCGATTCAGCTGGTTCCCGGGCGGCGATAGTATAAAATAGTAGTGCGTGCCGGCAACAGATGGAGCAGTAACTAATCGCTGGTGCCCGGCAGTGTTAGTGCCCAATTACGCCGAAATCTAGTGAATGCGATCATATTTAACAGAATTACAGACTCAAATAATTAAATTTAATTAAATTAACCTTAAATTCCAAGCGATATTAACGTAGCAGGTACATCTGCGTCGAATCGACGTGTTTAAACTAAACAAATAGCAGTGCTTGCCGACTACAGGCGCCTGCTGGTTCCTGGCGCCGACACACTTTCCAACTCCGCCGTGTAAACACGCTTCTAAAACGCTTCATATAAATCGCCTTGTCTAGAACGTTTCACAATTCCCCGTGTAAACACGGCTTTAATTAATAGAAATGGAGACAGTTCTTCAGAAGTGGTGGGGCATTGTAGCAATTGTCACTGGCTCCAAGATATACGTAATGCTTGACCAGTATGCATCCACACGGGACTTGAAACAGTTCACCAACTCTGCTGCTACGCCACTCTCCAGCAAGTCATTCCACAGGTCAACCACCCTAAAGCCGAAAAAGTTGTGTTGCAGGTCCACTCTGGAGTACCGCTTCCTCAGCTTCAGGGAGTGTCCTCTGGTCCTGGTGTTCGACTCTCTGATAAGGGGGCTGCTTGTCTTGTAGATACCATGGAGATATTTGAATACTTCAATCATATCCCCCGGGCCCATCTGTAGTACATGCTTGGGATCTTCAAATGACGCATACATTGTTCATAGGGTATTTCATCAAATCCATGTACAAGCTCTGTTGCCCTTCTTTGGATCTTCTCAATTTATTCAGCATCCTTCCTGTAGAGTGGTGACCACACAACATTTCCATATTCCAAAAGTGGACGTGCAAGGGATGTGTACAGCCTGCGCATAACATCCTCGTCTAGGTATGTGTACAATCTTCGAATAATGGCCAGTATTCCATTAGCTCTGTTGGCGGCTTCCTGGATGTGGTTGCTGAATGTCAGTTTGTTGTCCGCCTTGACACTCAAGTCCTTTTCTATCATTGTTTCAGAGGCGAAACATTATTCACACCATCGTTCATTACATAGATGTGCTTGCTGTCTTTGCCCCCTAAATGCATCACTTTGCATGTATGTATGTATTTATGTATGTATGTACATATGTATGTATGTATGTATGTATATATATATATATAAATAAGTTGTCGGCGTCGCACACCTACTATACCTATCGGTTGTATATGTTTTGGGGAAAACAAAAAGGATAGAAATGTAATATGGGATTGTGAATGGCCAATTGTCGTTGTTCAGGCACAAATACATGTAGTTTGAGGAAAAAGGAAAATAAATACCATTAAGACAATTATCTTTTTCTTTCCCCATGCACCAATTGGCCTATTTTCATGAGACTGACTCATATATTTATATTATATATACTGTATAAGCAATTGTACCAGTATAATTATCCGGAAACTGTGTCATCAGTTCATATCAACTGACACTACACCAACAAATGACACTTATCTACTCAAGCGTCTGATCAGGCCTTCTGCCTCGCCTGGTGCTGCCACCTGGCTTCTTCCTCCTCGCCTGGCTCTGCCTCACGCCTGTATCCCTCGCTCCATATATATATATATATATATATATATATATATATATATATATATATATATATATATATATATATATATGAAGAGTTCAGGCGCAAAACCATGTAAACACTGATCCAAAAATTGACATAAACATTGGAATCAAACCCTCAAAATGTCTATTTTTTGCATTCTTACTTTTTTGTTCAGTGCTCCATAATCATATCAAAATAAGAAAAGCGGAATTAGCTAGAATTCAAATTATTTTCAGATAAAAATCTGTTATTTCCTCATTCCACCGCTCCTTGCCCTATCCTAATAATGGACGTATTCGACTGGGCCTTTCTATACGCATATCAAAATATTTCTTTACAAATTCCTATTCGACAGGAACCGGAAGTGGGTTTCTATATGTATGAATCAAATGTGTCTTGTGCTCCATCCATAATGGGGTGTAATCGATTAATCAACACGGGCGTAATCGATTAATCAACTCGGGTGACACGAGCCACTTTTTGGCGCATGCGCGCATCCTACAGACTCGGGTTGAATAAACGAATACGCTCGGGGTGGATAAAATGGTGGCTTAATCTAAACCTTAATATTTTTGTTCACTAACCGATATATGTACAGCAAAATAGGATTTTAAGTATTTGATGATTGTAGAAGCTGACAATCTGGGTTATTAAGAAAAAGGTATTAAAACAACACGTCGGACCTGTAGGGGTAGCTGCTATCTTACAGGTACCAGCGCACATGTGACGTCATCGCTCCTAGTAAACCCCAGCCAAGAGGTGGGTTATTCGGGTCGGGTCGTTTTGCACACAGCACATGTATTTCTCGACTCCACTCGCGGTGTTCGATTTGAGATTCTGACGACTCGGGTAACCCGAGTCGCTCGGGTCGTGTTAATCGATTACGGCCCACGGGTCACCCAAGCCACTTTTTGGCGCATGCGCACAACCTACAGACTCGGGTTGAATAATCGAATATGCTTCTCCACGCCCTGGGTGGAAAAAATGGTGGCTTAATCCAAAACTTTTTTTTTTTTTTAATAACCGATATAACTACAGCAAAATAGGATTTAAATTGTTTTATGATGGCATAGTTTAGTGATATTTCCATTTCATTAATCTATGTTATTGCCCAACAAATCTTTTTGGCGGATGGGAAGGTCCCAGACGAATACCTCCAATGCCGAGCTAGAAAGCTACAAGTACCAATTTTTAAGTCATTGGTTTGACTCGACCAGGAATCGAACCCATGATCCCATGATCTACACGGGGAGACGGACGCTCTAACTCATTCGACCATCCCATCTGTTCCTACATTTATACATAATACGCTACATAGATCATATACAGCTAAATGTGTAAACACGGATGGTTGCATGATATAGTAAGAGAAATAAATGCGAGTAGATATAGTAAATTATAACTTCTACCACAGTCATATGGTTGGTTGTAGTTTTGTTTATGTACGTTGCGGTGTGTACATCTGATGAGGTTGGGAGGTGGATGAGGACATAAGCCCTACTCGGTCAGTGTCAGTCATTCCAATGCACCCACAACACCAATCTTTTGATATGTTGTCGACATTTTCAATGTAAAAACAAATTAGGCCTAACAATCCCGAAAAAAAGACAACAAGAATTTGTAAATAAATAAGGTCGGTAATATACTTAATAAATTTAGATTGTATCGCATCAGGCATTTACGATGGTTGATATTCTGATATTTAAAGTGGCCAGATATCCGCCGCGTGGAAAACAAACGAACTCGGAAATAGTTCAGATGTGTGCCACAGGGGTGGTGCATGCTTAGTACTGAACTTTTCCACTTGGTGGTGTACAGGAGAGTGACCTAGTTAGTAGTTGGGGGTAATACTGAGGTATTTTCAATCTTCTTTAGAGAAGTGCAATGAGGAAATATATTTGTGTAATGTGAAATATATGTTAGTACAATTACATTGCATAGTTCAATGAGAAACAGATATAGATGAAAAACGTATTTTTTTTTGTTGAATATAAAAAAACAAGTTCTGCTGTGGATGGGGTTTGAACCCACACAACCAAACAACTTCTGATCACAAGTCCTACACTCTAACCACTAGGCCACAGAGACCACACATAATTACTAATCTCAGTTCAGGATATTTGTGTATAGGACATCACATATAAAACGTGTGTGTGTATGTGTTTGTTTTGTTTGTTGTTGTTTTACAGTGCTAGCAACATCTAAGGTCATATCAGGACCGCTACCGACTTGTGACAGTGCGCACTCATGGCAACTTTATCGTGCTGCCCCACTGGAATACCAGGCCACCAGCACCATGACCTGATATCCCACTCAGTCACATTATCCTGACACTGAGCCAACCAGTCCTTGTCCTATCCTAATAATGCCAAGCGCCAGACTAGGAAGCAACAAGTATCAATTTAAAATCATTGGTTTGACTCAACCAGGATTCAAACTCACAACCCCACGATCTACCAACACGGGAGACGGACGCTCTAACTCGAATCCTGGTCGAGTCAAACCAATGACATTAAAATTGATACTTGTTGCTTCCTAGTCTGGCGCTCGGCATTATTAGGATAGGACAAGGACTGGTTGGCTCAGTGTCATGATAATGTGACTGAGTGGGATATCAGGTCATGGTACTGGTGGCATGGTATTCCAGTGGGGCAGCACTATAGAGTTGCCATGCGCGCGCACTGTCACAAGTTGGTACCCGTCCTGATATGACCTTAGATATTGCTAGGATGTAAAACAACAACAAAAAAACATACGTACGTACGTATGCATGTACATACGACGTACATACGTACTTACATACGTACTTACATACGTACATATGTACGTACATACATACATATGTACGTACATATATACGTACATACATACATACGTACATACATATATACGTACATACATACATACGTACATACATACATACATACATACATACACACATACACACATACATACATACACACACATACATACATACATACGTACGTACGTACGTGCGTGCGTGCGTGCGTGCGTGCATGCATGCATGCATGCATGCATACATACACACATACATACATACATACATACCTACATACATACATACATACATACATACATACATACATCATCATCATCATCATGCTGTCGGTCGCGATGCGACAAAGACTGCTTTCATTACTTGACTGCCGCTATCCATTTAGCTCTCTGCTGTGAGAGTTGTGTCCATGAGTCGGTCTTAATGTCTCTCAGCTTCAGGTTTCTCTTGATGGTATCTTTGAACCGGAGACGGGGGCGCCCTCTCTTTCTGTAGCCAAAAGACAGTTGAGAATAGAGGATCTGCTTTGGTAGCCTGTCTGATGACATCCTCATGAGGTGTCCAGTCCACCGGAGATTCTTTTTGATCAGAAGATCTTCCATAGAGGGCAGCCCCATCCGTTCGAGTATTTCCTTATTCGTCACTTTGTCCTTCCAGGTTAGCCTCATGATTGAACGCAGATGTCGCATCATGAAGGCATGCAGCTTTTTCACCTGCTGTCTGTACGCTGTCCAGGCCTCGGCTCCGTATAGTAGGGTGGATAGCACGATTGCCGCGGTAGATCTTACCTTTGACCCAAATGGACACATGGTGGTTGTTCCAGAGTCTCTGGCGTAGTCGGCCGAAAGATGCGCTAGCCTTGGCCATCCTCCTCTGTATCTCAGCATCAATGCGTCCATCACTTGATATTGTGCATCCGAGATACATACATACACACATGCATACATACACACATGCATACATACATACATGCATACATACATACGTACATACATACATACATACATATATACATACATACATACGTACGTACGTACATACATACATACATACATACATACATACATACATACATACATACATACATACATACATACATACATACATACATACATACATACATACATACATACATACATACATACGTACGTACGTACGTACGTACGTACGTACGTACATACATACATACATACATACATACATACATACATACATACATACATACATACATACATACATACATACATACATACATACATACATACATACATACATACATACATACATACATACATACATACATACATACATACATTACATACATACATACATACATACATACATACATACATACATACATACATACATACATACATACATACATACATACATACATACATACATACATACATACATACATACATACATACCTTTTATATGTGACGTCCTATACACAAATAGCCTGAAGTGAGACTACTAATTATGTGTGGTCTCTGTGGCCTAGTGGTTAGAGTGTTGGACTTGTAATCTGAAGTTGTTTGATGTGGGTTCAAACCCCATCCACAGCAGAACCTTTTTTACATTCATCAACAAAAAAATGTTTTTCATCTATATCTGTTTCTCATTGAATTATGCAATGTAATTGTACTAACATATATTTTACATTACACAAATATATTTCCTGATTGAATTACTCTAAAGAAGATTGAAAATACCCCAGTTTTACTCTCCCTTATCTCCACTCACCCAGCTATTTTTAAAACAACAGCTGCCAGCTATTCCCAGCCTCAGAACTGACCCACTTCTGGTGGTGAAGTGGGTCCCCTACTCTCCCCACACATACTTGGTTCATTTAAACATAAAAACTAAACAAAGTTGTGCTTGGAGAGCATTTGTCGGAGTACGAGCAGTGTCCCAGCGAGCTATAGCTGGTCCCTTTAAAAGGCAATTCAGGAACCATGCAATGCCATGTAATACATAAGCCGTGTTCACACCCACAACTTCACACAATCATGAAACAAATATTTGTGCACCTCTAGCAGGTTCATAGACCAAATTTTATAATATGCACTTTTGATCGACCGGAAAATAAACAAACTCAGGTCTTGACTGCGAATGCTTGTGACGTCTTTAATCCGGCTCATCTAAGCCGCTACCGTTCACACTATGAACTTGGGCCGATTTAAGCTAGTTCGCTTCATCTGGACTACCTCGTGACGCGGTTTACTTGAAGCGAATTAGTTGAGGCGAATCAGCCCTAATCCGCCTTAGGGTCGCATCCACACGGCGAATGTGAGCCGAACTAGACAAGGTGAATGAGTTGAGGCGACTTAACTCCCGTCTGTGAACACGGCTATAGTCACCGCAATCATGTATGGTACATTTATTATTGAACTGGAATTTTAAGCAGTTATTATTACAACTGATAGTTTCATTTATAACATATGTAGCCTATAATACTTGCATTGCCTAAAGGGAATTGGATGCATTATACCATTACAATTCATAGTTTCATTTATATATCAAGCAATCTTACTGCATGACGAATTGAATAACAGTATTCAATGAATAAACTACATTTAATTAGATGTGTTAAATAGTCCCACTGGGCCTTATGGTAATCTGTCGTAGGACTTGTGGTGCAATGGATAATGCGTATGCCTAGGAAGCATAAGATTCCAAGTTCGACTCCTGGCAAGTTCGCATCCTTTTAATTTACCCTTAAATGTGCGGACATAAATTTCCACTTTGCAAATTGCCAATTTAAAGGATAATTCCCATACAGACACCAGTCATAAAAATCTTTGCAGATATTCATAATATCATATTCATTTTATCAAATGGTTAACAGTCAAAAGCATATTTAAGGTCTAGATCTATCAAAAATTAATGTAGGACTTGTGGCGCAATGGATAACGCGTCTGCCTACGGAGCAGAAGATTCCAGGTTCGAGTCCTGGCAAGTTCGTCCCTTTGTTTTTAAATTTGGCCGACATTCATTTCCAGTTTGTAAATTTCTAGTTTAAAAGATTCTCATACAAACCACTACTAAAATCTTTGCAATTATTCATCATCTCACATTGTATAATATAATGGGTAACAGCTAAAGGCATATTTAAGGTGTGTATTCAGTTTCGATTAACATGGGACTTGTGGCGCAATGGATAACGCGTCTGCCTACGGAGCAGAAGATTCCAGGTTCGAGTCCTGGCAAGTTCGACATTTTTTGCAATTGAAATAAATATCTTTTGTTTGGTCCGTTTCTGAATAGGCATAGTATATAAGGTATATCAAGACGGGTACCGACTTGTCACAGTACGCACTCATGGCGACTTTATAATGCTACCCCACAGGCAGTCCAGGCCACCAGCACCATGACCTAATATCCCACTCAGTCACATTATCCTGCTACTGAGTCAACCAGTCCTTACCTTATCATCGAAGACATCATATATATATATATATATATATATATATATATATATATATATATATATATATATATATATTAACTAATATCAGTTATATTCAGCTTTTAAATTATATATATATATTTAAAAGCTGAATATAACTGATATTAGTTAATATATAAGTTATATATATATATAAACTAATATCAGTTATATTCAGCTTTTAAAGGATTTCTTGAATTAACTTATTTCAGACTTCGAGCACAGTGGACATCGACAGTGAAGTGCCTGTCACACCTTACCGGATAGAGGACCGGACACAACCGGACAATAAATTTTCAACGGACACAACCAGACAAAGAATTTTCTAGTCCGGAGGTGTTCGGTATCATAATGTACCGAAATGTGTCGAAATGTTGCAAAGGCCGCCGGACGAAATGAATGCTAAACAGACAAGGAACTTACATTAACGAATAGCCATCAGACGATAACCGGGCGACAACCGAATGTCAAACAGATGGACCAAACATCAACTGGACATGTACCAGACTGTTCACGGACGCGCCAAAAACATATAAAAAACTACGGACCGAATTCCCGCAACACCGTCAACGGCCTATTCAGGAAGCAAACCGGGGATGTAATGGATGGGTACCAGACATGAACCAGACAAAATGGACTAAACGGACTTAAACCGGACACCAACCATACACGTCAGTCCTGGGGTGTCCGGTACAAGTTTTGTGCATGTTCAAAACTTGCCACCGTAAAAGCCAGACACCACCGGACAGAGAACGGAAACACCGGATGCCTACCATATATAAACCGGACATTGACGTATTTCACCAGACAGTGTCCGTTTTCTATCTGGTACCCCAATCCGGTAAGATGTGACTGAGCCTTTAAGGATTGATATATGTATAATGCATGTGTACGTTTAACCGTCGTGCATCAGTTTAACCAGTGTATTTCTTATATGTTGGTTCATTCATAATTAATGCATGTATGGAATTTTAGCTTAACAGTACTATACTCCGCTGCCGCTGTCAATGTAATAGGCCTGTCACACTACGACGTAACGAGCCAGCATAGGGCCAACGTGAAAATAAATTTTACTCATCAAAATTCTCAGCGTAATATGTAAATACGGGGCCAAGTTGGAAGTCAATGTCACATAGTTGAAGTGAGTGTAATGGCGGTATAGCGTAGTTATAACGTGGTTCAACGAGTGAGGACAAAGAAATAATTCATTCTGTCCACGTGATGCAGCGCAAGGCGATCTGGGGGCTGCAGAGACTGCCTGCGCTGAGCTGCAGATCGGGATGAAGCAGCCCGAACGACGACCCCTAACCGAGGAACAGAAGCGACAGCGTAGAGCTGAAACCGACGGAGACCCCAAACCGCAACATTGTGCAGTTTGAAAGCCTCGGTCGAATTTGGCATATGCGCAGGGCATCCACGCATACGCAGAAGCGACCGCGTAGAGCTGAAACCGACGGAGACCTCAAACCGCAACACCGAAACGGATAAGACACGCGATTTGAAGCTGTTGATATTTATATATATTTTAAGCACAAACAAATAGAATACATCGCCATTCCAGAGCCCGGTGCATTGTGGAATGCGTGGAAGAAAAACAAACCCGCAAGAAGCACATGGCACATGCTAATACACTTAATTCATGGTGCAGCTATGAAATGTGCTAGTTTCAGCTCATCTCAGCTCTTTTTTTGAAACATAAAATACCAACTAAAAAAATACATATAATAAATTAAGATATTAATCTGTTATCCAGCATTGCATTTACATCAATATAATCAGCAAATCTTATGACATGGGCATTTAGATTTAAAGAAATCTGGGCGCTCAGACTAGTTGTAAAATATTCTGATAAAACGCATTGGTCGGGAATGTGAACTGGTCTATAAAGGATTACAAATGGTCTATAAAGGTAAATGATGTATAGGGCCAGGTGCATGAATGTATTTACATAGTTGCTGGTGACCCTTTACTTGTGGTTCATAGTCATTGTGTATTTAATAGATAGTGTGAGAGGGGCACTATTGTTAGTGTGGAAGGGGCTCAAGAGCTATACTCACTCCCCCCCCCCCCCCCCCCAACTGTTAGTCACGGATCACCACACACACACATACACAGCAAGGCAGGTGCAGGACAAGAGCCACAAGGTATGGTGGTGGTGGGTAGATCACAGTAGCCATGGTGACACAAGAATGCTTACTGTTCATTGGTGGACCTAGAAATGCTTGTTGTTCATTGGAAATCATGGTCAGGTGGTATGCCATATCAGATCCATGTACCACTATATAATAATAAACCTGAGGGTGCAAGCTCTCACTCTTCATCCTCTTCCTTTCTCTCCTTGCCTGTATTGATTTCCTATTAGCCTGCCTACACAACTACGGCTGCCAGACGACGACTTTACATAGTGTTAGAGCCATAGCCAGTTTTACTTATGTTATTCATGTTTTTATTTATATCCTATGGTTAATGACATATGTAGAACTAGAAAATGAGTAGGGTTAATCAGATATTGGTTATATATTTCTTTGAAACAAGGTTTTGTTGACACATTTGACATTTTAATATTTAGAACAAGAATTACTTATGTCTAATCAATGGTGATGTAAACATCAGCTTGTAAAGTGACTGAAATTATATATTTCTTAGCTCAAAATGTTTAATAATGGAGAGTTGTGTCTTAAACATATTCATTATATTATTATATTGCATCCATCCATCCAGGTTTGTGCCAAATTGTTATGTATTTAAACAAATTAATTTTGAATAAAATAAAAGTTTTGCCCTATGCGTATCGGCAAACTCAATGGCCGTAAGCATTTGCTTTGCTGCCAACACCATTTGCAGCACATGCGCAGTGGGAACGGTGATCTCGTTTATTTCCAGTGTTTGTTTTACGGGCACACTTTAAAGCTGCATTGTCCGATGATTTTGAATTTCTGTATTTTTTTCTGAGATAAATATATTAGGTCGATCACTAGTATCTACTCTACATTAGTTCAAAGTTACTTTTATTTTAAATTGTAAACTTTTGAGATATTTTGAGTGCAAACATGGAAAATTTGTTTTGGCAAGCTTGCCAAACCTCTGACTTCTGGAGTAACAGGTTCTGTCAAATTGACTACAGAAACAAATGCTTAATAAGTGCATCAGTATCTAAGTTAGATATGTAGAATCTAATCTAGATAATTGGTTTGATTTTGAAAATTTGATATTTCATCGGACTATGCAGCTTTAACATTATCATGAAGCAGTGTAATGTGTTCTTAATATATAAAAAGTTGAACCCAGACTTTATGTGTTTATTCATTACGCCTGGAATGTGTATACATTACAATAGTTGGTGGGGAGAATAAATAATTTTTAATAAAGGAAAAAAAGCAACTGGCTTAAGTTATTTTTTGGTCACATCCCTTATTTAATTATTAATTTAAATATTTACTGAAAAAAATGTGAATATGTTCTCTTAGCTTTTATTTAATTAAAAGAAGCTCGATTACATATCATTTAAAGTCTCTTTTAATACTATATGTAAACAAAATTAATTTAATTAAGTGACCGAAAAGGTTTTTTTTCTGACAGGCCACACATATCTCGAAAGTTACTATTTTGTATTTGCTACTTCAAACATAAGTATATTATAAGTATGTAACTAATCTAATATATGTATTTAAAACATATGGCAGGAACTCAAAACCATCGGACTATGCAACTTTAATAAGTGATGTCATTTTTAGTAATACATTGTTTTTATACTGACACAGTACTGCTACTGTAAACATTGCTAGCTTTAAAGTTGCATAGTCCGATGAAAACATCAAATTTTCAAAACCAAAACAATTATCCAGATTTGATTCCACATATCCAACTTAGATACTGGTCCACATATTAAGCACTTGTCGCCATATACCCAAAAAAAAGAAGAAAAAAAGAGAGACAAATAAGTGTTCAGACTTCCTGTCTACCATTCGCTATATAGAAGGGCATACAGGGTCAATTTAATAGAACCTTTTACTGCAGTAGCCTATGGTGTCAGAGTTTTGGCATGCTTGCCAAAATTATTTGTGGATGGTTGCACTTCAAATATCTCAAAAGTTAGACATTTAAGATAAAAATTACTAAAGTAAGGGAGGCTATAACGATCAATTTAATATATTTAACTCAGAAAATGACAGAAACTCAAAACCATCAGATTATGCAACTTTAACCGCCATGTCATTGGTTTTCTCTTCTCCCAAACTTATTAATTATATGTAGCTTTAAAAAATATGATAAATGACACCAGATTGTACGGTGATTGATAAACCACTCCCGTGCAAAGCCATAACTTGCCATACGCGATTATTGCGCTACTTGTGTGATGGGTGCGCCAAATTCGCCCGGCGAACTAGTCTGCCTGTATAAAAGTGTAGAAATCAAGTTCGCCCATAAGCGCCGATGATATCAAGTCTATCACAACTGCGATACATTCCAAGAATACTACCAATCGACATCATTTCATTTTTTTTAAACCCCACCAAATCAACACCACAATCGAGGTTTCTAGCCAGAACCCTTCGATGAACTATCACAAAATAAGCCAGTCGGGAAATTGCACCAATGTGAGAATCGGTGGCGCGAAATTCCCCCCCCCCCATCCGCAAGAGAGAAATTCCCGTGTCGTGACGTCACAAGGCGAAATAAAGTCGAATAGGAGCGCCTACGTTGTGTCCAAGTCAACGATTGGCCAGCTGTCATACGGACATTTGATGCGCTTTGATGGCAATTATAAAGATGTAGAGACGGATGAACGGCGCAATGCACATGACGCCTGTTCGAGAACACCGTGGTCGGATAAAAATAAAATATTTGAGGCTGAGGAAGGCGCTGCGACGCCAGGAAGAGCCCGTGGTGAGTAGGCCGCCTCGCTTTCATTACACCAATCACACACTCCGTAACAGCTAGGCCCCGGCCAGAGCTGCCGTGTTTTTATTTTTATTTCCAGCGCGAGCAGGATTATTGTGGAGAAAATCGCAGTTTGATTCGATTGAATGCAGACTGACGATGAATAACCACAACCACTACAATCACCACAACCACCACTCGCGGAACAGGCCTGAGGTAGGTCTGTCCAGTCCGTGCCCGGACTCCCAAACCCAAACTTTGCGAGCTCTTTTGTTTTGTTTTGACGTGCAGTGGCCACCATTGCGATCGGTGGGCCTCGGTGCACGACTTCAATCATCACATCCCTTCATCTCAAAATACCACCGCAACGGCGCCCGATTTCCTGCTACCCCTGGGCCCCACATCCACACCCCCCGCATGTAGTTCGATGGAGGATGAGGCTATAGGTTCGGCAATAAAGGAATTTCATATTTGACAGTTGTGCATGGCTGTCTGCGTTGTTCCGAGTGATGAACCATGCGTCTGGATCAGCTGACAACACCTGCCCCCATGGCCATGTAAACAAAAGGGCTTCGGTCCAGAACTTGCAGAGGGCACACAAATGATGTACATTGACCAGCTTCTCGATCCTTAAAACACTTAAGTGTGTTTTGCATAAGTGTCATTGCCTCCACACAAAGGAATGATTGAGACATGGACCGTCCTTATACAGAATGAAAAAAAAGAAAGAGAGGGGAATGTGCCCAAATTAATTCCTCTAAATTCCTTTGACAATGCCATGTCACATATGTCATTTGAATACGATCAAGCCCACGGCACTGACACGTGTTGTGCTTGGCATTGTTCTTGTGACATACGGCATTGTCTCGGTTTGGTGATGAATACGAACTGGACACATTCCATACCATAACTATACTGGTAATGCATGATATATAGTTTAGTAATGGAACATATATAGTCTAACCAATCAGATGACCTATCTAGGTAATCATTGCATTTACCGGCAGTTTACATTGTATATGTTATACGATTGAACCTAGCAATTCCTAAGTTAAAGGTGAATTACTTCTATGATCAATGACGTGGATGTTCTTCATGCCTGTGGCAGGTATTTGGCCAGTCATACGCAACAGGCTTCTTAGACTAAAGACTCAAGACATACGCTTCTTAGTAAGTTGATTGGGACAACGCAAAGCAAATCTATTTGTAGCTGAGACATAGACAAAGACAGATTATGCAACTACAATGTACTCATCAGTCTGAAAATGCCGTTGGTATTTATGACAATTATTTTCGAATGAGGTACAGACAGTTGATTAGTCAATAAATATGGACAATTATGTCATTCGAATAGAGTCATACAAGTCCTACAAAATAGAAAGACAAGCTTTAAAAAAAACTGAGACACAATTATGTCATTCGAATAGAGTCATACAAGTCCTACAAAATAGAAATCCAAGCTTTAAAAAAGCGTATTACTCTTCACTCTGGCATATGAAGAGAAAAGAACATATTGTGCACGCTTCCACAATTGGTGCTTCTCATTAAGTTTAACTCTGGTACATCCTGTTGGGTGGCCGGGAGAACAGAGTCCTCATTTCCCACACTGGAGATCATGAATTCAAACCATGATCGTATAAAACCAATGATGTACAAAACTGGTAATTGCCTTATTATATATACTACCAAACAGTGGTAGACAACTTATATAGATGGTCACAAGATTGGCAACTCGGCTTCGATGAGAGCAAATGCAAAGTCATCCACCTGGGTAAAAATAATGTCAAACGACACTACAAATTGAGCGACACCACTCTACAGGCGGAGAATGAAGAGAAAGACCTTGGCATTATTATCGACAGTGAACTCAAGTTCCACAAACACATAGCTGCAGCTATTAATAAGGCTTGTAGGATGCTTGGCCTAATAAGAGCTATCTTCACATGTCTGGACGAAAGTACCCTCCCGCGTCTGTACACAGCTATGGTACGTCCTCACCTTGAGAATGGCAATGTAATTTGGTCACCGCGCTACAAACTGGACACCAACGAAATCGAAAAGATTCAGCGAAGAGCCACAAAGCCAATCCCCAACTTGAGGAATGTGCCAGATGAGGAAAGATTAGTCTCACTGAAGCTCCCATCACTATTGTATCGCAGAAGACGTGGTGACATGATACAAGTGTTCAAAATTGTAAAGGGAATTGACCGCATAGACCCCAACATATTCTTTCCCCAGCAACCTGAAACCACCATTCACGCAAGAGGTCATGAGTACAAGCTCTACAAAAACAGATGCAACCTGGAACTTCGGAAGCACTTCTTCAGCCAAAGAATAATAACTGACTGGAACTCACTACCTGATAATGTCATCTCAAGCCCTACCCTGAACTGTTTTAAAGCTAGAATAGACCGATTTTGGAAAAACGAGCAGTATAATAAAACTCCGAACTGACTTTCAAGTATTGCAGAATAGAGACCGAAAAACCAACAGGCAACTATGCCTTCAACATTTTGTACATCTGGTATCAAGGTATTAAGTTTTATGATCATTCTGATCACTACGCCTCTGTTAATCGGCGCTGTCAATGCGCATCATCATACTGCACTGACGCTCTGCCATGTATGGGTTGTTAATAGTATGTTTTTTTGTGCCTACCATATATATTTCATAGTAATTTTGATGGTTTTCTTTGCTAACTTTGGACACTTTGACCAGAGCGGCATCCATTTTTAGTCACATAACCATGAGTGTTGTTAGCTCTGCCACTAGATAGCACCACCAATATGGTTTACAGCATAATCATGGTATAGATGGATTCCACCAGATGGCGGCACTATATTGAAATGGGACCGTGCACGAGTCCAGAATATAGCAGAATATTTATACAGTTTCTGAATATAAGCAGAGACCATGAATATATATAATGAAAGTTCAAGACAATATTGGCCCAGGGATTGATACGGAGCCTAGCTTGTTAATCTGTGCACAGAACATGTTAGAGCTAGTGTTATTTAATACAGACACACTAACAACCTTCAGAGGCAGAACATCTAAATAATATGCGAACCAATAGTAATGGTTATGTGTTCAGCGACCCCATCATCAGTGAATCCCTGATATTTTTCAACATACATTGGCAATCTTTCAACGTAGATGGAGCTATTACCTAGTGAAGCGGGGTTAAGGATCTCCACAATTTTGTAGATTTCCGTGATTTTTTATATTCACCACTTAACGTTCACAATAAGCCAATATATATATGACAACAATTGGTTATTCAGAACCCCATCCTTTATCTTATATATAGGACCTTAGATGTTGCTAGAAGATAAAACCCAAACAAGAAAAAAGTTAGCATGGGTAATGCAGTCACAATAAGGAAAGGTAAAACATGGGTAATACAGTCACGATAAGGACAGGTAAAACCTGACTTCCAGCATTTTTCCGCGATTCCCTGACAGTGCTAACATTTCAGGGAAATTCGCCATTACTTCTGCTGGAACCCAGTAGGTGACAACATGGTCTTGGCCTAATTTCTGTGTTTTTTTTTATGCTGGAGACCACATTCATCCCTGTTGATGGGATTCGCTTGCATTTTCATAGTCAATCATTGGTTTGAGCAAACCGATCGATGGTTGATTAATAATCTGTTTGAACTTTGAACAAATACACACTTTTGTACATCTATCTGTAGACAATGTGCCGTCAAACTGGCAAATGTTGACTGATAATTAATTCAACACAGATTTAGTTGCCCTTTATATATATATATTTTTTAATATATATATTTTTTATTATATATTTATACTCAAGCAGTCAAATTGACTGTTAAAACAACTGACTTTCATTCAACTCTAGTCCATGATCGTCCCACCACCAGTACGAATTGTAGTTTATCTTATTTGACTGTCCCTCTGATGACAGGGCACCTGCTATGTCATGGTCTGGATGCAGATTTTCCCTTTGAAGACAGGTATTACGGAATGTGGACTGTTACAGGTAGGTCAATGGAATAAGAGTGTTGGTCTTACTATTAATACTACTAGTAGTAGCTACCGCTGTTAGTGTTACAATAAGCTGTGGTCAGGGTCCGTACGCGGGCCTGGAAATTCTTGAAAAGTCTTGAACTTCATTTGCCCCATTTCCACGACCCTGAAAAGCCTTGAATTTAACCTATTTTGGGTAATTGCTCTTGAAAGGCCTTGAATTCCATTAAATTATCCCCACTGATCTAAATTAGTCTGAAATCGTCATTTGCCATTGCCCTCCCCCTGAAATCCAAATGAAAATAGTCTTGAATTTCTATTTGGGTTCTTCAGTGCTGGTCCTAAAAAGGCGGAATCGGAGGTAAAAACTGAAATATGTTACAGCCTATCCCAATTAGGCTTGTTGTATTCCACATACATCCAATTTCAAGACACGATTAATTTTTTTTTAAAGCAGGTTGGACTCCAACTGCAAGTCATGGTGGCTTCGAACATGCCCAAGTGGAGAAGGTTACGGATGTTTCGGCCTGACACAAAAACCCTCATTATAGCGAATGGTAGACAGGAAGTGTGAACACCTTTTTGTCTCTTTTTTTTTGTACATTAGTTGTCCCAAGCAGGGGAAATCCCAATCACAGACAACGGGTCTTCCCCACTCCACTGCTGGTCGATAGAAAGCCCGAGCCTACACTTTTACCAACCCAAGGGATTTTAAACCTCCCACACCACATAGACATGGTATGAGACATTGAGAGCAACCGTCCTTTGATGACGCTGTAAGTTATACACAGCGGTGGAAATCCAAATTGGCAGAGCTGGGGGCACGGGGAATCGAACCGCCGACCCTCAGATTAGGAGTCTGACCGAGAAAAAAGTCAGACACTCTAACCACTCCGCCACAGAGAACACCACATATGTAATATTTAGAACAAGACCCTTATTATTTCCTAGTTAGGTTTTGAACAGCAGTCACTAGGAGTAACTAAGTGCAATTTTATGATTGTTCGTCCACTTGAGAGTAGAACAGAGAACATATAAAATTGTGACACTGAAATATGAATGACATGGAAAGGAAAAGTTCTTCCTTCATGATGAAACAAGCACCACAGAGGATGAAAAAGTATTTATGCTTATTATTTTTGACGCTGTGGACATATTTCAAAGTAATCTTGCAACACTTCCCTAACTTCTGATGTTCTTGGAATTATAACACATGTTTCATGTACCGCATGTTTCATGTGACACTCAATAATGACTTAGGTTAGAAACTGCTAATAGCATGCTGGAACAAATATATTTGTTCAGGGCATTATTTGTACACATTACATCTTTGCAAATATTTCATTTGAGTGTTATATGTTTTCTTATGTAAAGAAAGATATTGTGATGACTTAGAGGATGAAGATGACAACATGTGTGACATGCCACAGTAATAGCATCATAGCACAACATCCTGTTTATGACTTGACACCACATCATCAGTAGGTGTGTAGATGCCCATGGTATATTTGAAAATCATAGTGAGAAGAGATTTGATCCGTTGTTGGATTTTGAATCGCGAAATAAATTTTCACCATAATGCATGTTTCACCCGTAACACAAAGTTTTTATTCCACTTATAATGCATTTAAGGAAATAATATAACTTTTGTGTTCAGAACTAGGCATCTATGAATATGATGCTATGCTATTTATAGCAGCAGGGTTTTTCCTGCCTTGCATGGTTGGATATTGTAACAATTGAAGGTGAACGAGTTTTTCATGACATGGCACCTCATGAACCACGCATTATGCTCACTTTCAAGCATCATTATTTTACAGAGACACTCAACAGTCCTAGCATTTTTGCATGTTACAACTTTGCAAATAAACTAGCTATGTTTGAATATTTTGGTCTGCTATGAAGTAGCTTCCAACACAAGCAGTACAGTTTCACCATTCCTATTTTTAACTGTCATATTTGCGCGACAAATGAATATTTTTGCAATAAAAAATAAACCAAACATTTTTTTCTCATTGCTTCTTTGGGGTATAATGAAAGGACTTTCCTTCATTTGGTATGAAAAGGAGAGTTAATTTAGAAGAAAACAGTTACAATGTGAGGGACCAACCAATTAGGACCAGCACTGAGGAAGAACCCATTTATAAAATAGCCTTGAATTCCACATCTTCACATGTGTACAGACCCTGTGTGGTATGTGTTCACTATCAAATCACCTGATCATGTGGCCTTTCAAATTGTGGCAACTCAAACCGTGGTAATTCTATTTCTGATGAGATGAGCTGTGACTTGTTAGTAGATGGGTCCCATGTGGCTAGGGCGTGCTTAGGACTGTTTCTAAAGCAAGGACTGACTCTCTGACTCACATACCACTGTGCCCCTTTTAACGAAGTACTATGGCTTAAGAAAATGCTTTGTTCCTCGATTTATTAGACTGAGGTATCCGTGAGGTTAACTGTATTATGCAGTTGTATAAGATTTTGTTTAAATTAAAAAAAAAAAAGCATGAAATTTGAATAAAGCAATATTACAAGTAGAAAGTTGCATTAAACCTAGGAAAAGTCATCATTGTTCTTTATGAATGACATTTCCGGTTATCTTATGTTTCAGTCTTCTACCCCTCGTGGCTTAGTCCATGTACCTGAGGATGGGGAGGTGTGTGTGTGGTTTGTTTGTTTGCTAGCTATAATGTCCTATGCACTCTACCGATTTGGTCACCGTGTGTGTGTGGTGTGTGTACATGGCTTTTGAGAACTGATGGCTTTGTGAACACTCTCGCTAGCCCTTTGTCAATCACACTCACTGGGCGCAGTGGTCTCCTGTGCAGGAGATCGGGAGTTCACTTCCCAGTCGAGTCAAACCAGTGACTTACAAAATTGATACTTGTCGCTTCCTAGCTTGATGCTCCACTTCAATAGGATAGGGCAAGGACTGGTTAGCTTAGTGCCAGGATAATGTGAGTGAGTGAGATATTGGGTCATGGTGCTGGCGGCCTGATTTCCCAGTGGGGCAGCACTATAGAGTCGCTATGATCATAGCAGTCACTAGCTGCCGCTAGTAACACAGGTTACTGGCGGCAGTCACTAGCTGCCGGTAGTAAATATTAAATTAGGACGAATAGCTAGTTGTGACGGTGTGAATTGCTGATGACTTTATAGTGATGCCACACAGGCATTCTCCGCCACCAGTACTATGATCCAATATCCCACTGAAGTTGCATTATCCAGACAGTCTTTGTCCTATTCCTAGATAGGCTGTTGGTTAGGACGCTAGCTGGCATGGCAGAGGTCTGGGGTCGAGTCACACTCTAGTCTAGGTATGATGTTTCTCTTCATTTGCAAAAAAGAAACAGTGTGCCCTCATGGCGACTTTATAGTGCTGCCCCACTGGACGACCAGGATGCTAGCACCATGACCTGATATCCCACTCAGTGACATTATCATAACACTGAGACAACTGGTCCTTGCCCTATCCTAATAATGCACCCGTGGGTTCGAATCCCACTATCTACCAAACCTGATATTCCACTCAGTTACATTATCATAACACTGAACCAACCAGTCCTTGCCCTATTCTAATAATGCAGCGTGCCTGGCTGGAAAGCGACAAATATACAATTTTTAAATCATTGGTTTGACTCGACCAGGGTTTGAACCTGTGGGTTCGAATCCCACTATCTACCAAACCGGGAGACGGACACTCCAACTCATTCGGCCATCCCGTCCGTTCTGGCACCTGTGGTTTGGTATCCCAATGTGACAAGACTATAAAGCCGCTATGAGTTCTCAATTGCAAGTCCGGTACTCCTCATGCTGCAGCACCAAATGTTGCAAGGAACATGAAGGCATTGAAGCCCTAATCAATCAATCAATCAATCAATTATTTACCTAAGCTAAAGGCAGGCCAGCCTTTATTCAAGCCTTTAAAGGCTGGCGTGACTTACCTGTGCTGCGGTATGCTCACATTGAAAGTTTGTTTTATTTAACGACGCCTCTAGAGCACATTGATTTTTATCATCGACTATTGGACATCAAACATGTCATTCTGACATTTCTTTGGAGGAAACCCGGTGCCGCCACATAGGCTACTCTTTCTGATAAGCAGCAAGGCGTCTTTTATATGCACTTGCCCACAGACAGGACAGCACATACCACAGCCTTTGATGAACTAGTTGGGGACCAATGGTTGGAACGGAAAATAGCCCAAACTGCAAATGGGTCCGCTGAGCAGGATAACCCGGACACCAACGGATAGGTACCGGACATGTACGGATAGGTACCGGACAAACCGGTAGAAGTTTTGTGCATGTTCAAAACTTGTACCGGACACCGCCGGATGGGTACCGGACATCACCGTACAGTACCGGAGAGTGTCCGGTTCTCGTCCGGTTCCCCAGTCCGGTAAGGTGTGACTGGGCATTTAGAGTTAGATACTGGTGCACTCAGTCAATGTAATAGAATCTGTTACTGCATAATTCTATGGTGTCTGAGTTTTAGCGTGCTTGCCAAGATAAAATTAGCATGTTTGCTCTTCAAATATCTCAAAAGATAGCCATTTAAAATAAAAATTACTTCAAGCTAAAATTAGGTAGATTATGGCGATCAACCTAATATATTTACTTCAGAAAAATGATAGAAACTCTAAACCATCAGACTATGCAACTTTAAGTAAGATACTTACGCACCATTACATTGTATTCCTTAAAAGATCTAGTTACCTGATTTCACCATGTATATCGTACCTGGATTTTCTGTGTCTCATAGCAAAATGTTCATATCCTGGAGGGAAAGAAACAAAGGGTTAATTTCTCTTAGCGATATAGCGAATGGTAGATAGGAAGTGTGAACACTTATTTGTCTCTCTCTTTTTTGTTGTTGGTACATTAGTTGTCCCAAGCAGGGGAAATCCCGGTCACAGACGACTGGTCTTCCTCACTCCACTGCTGGTCGATAGAAAGCCCGAGCCTACACTTTTACCGACCCAAGGGATTTTTAACCTCCCACACCACATAGACATGGTATGAGAGTAACCGGCCTTTGATGACGCTGTAAGTTATACACAGCGGTGGAAATCCAAATTGGCAGACCTGGGGGCACAGGGAATCGAACGGTTTGAGCTGCCAGCCAAAAGGTAGGAGCTGATATGTCCAACACCATTAAAGCTGCATAGTCCGATGAAAACATCAAATTTTCAAAACCAAAACAATTATCTAGATTTGATTTTACATATCTAAGTTAGATACTGGTACAATTATTAAACATTTGTCGCCACACATGAGCGAATAAATACTGAGTCAATTTAATAGAACCTGTTACTGCAGAAGCCTATGGTATCAGAGTTTTGGCATGCTTGCAAAAATAAATTTCGCCTGGTTAAACTTCAAATATCTTAAAAGTTAACCATTTAAAATAAAAGTTGCCTCAAACTAAAGAAAGGTAGATCATAATGATCAACCTAATATATTTGTCTCAGAAAATGACACAAACTCAAAGCCATCGGACTATGCAACTTTAAATATAGTAGCTGATGGCTATTGTAATGCCAGGTACACACCTACCGTTTATCCGCACCCACCTACCATATACGATCTAAAACTGCCCGTTTCGCGCACAAAAGTCGTTAGGTGTGCGATCCTCTAGCACACCTACCGATTGCGATTCGCGACTTAAAACTCAGTTTTAGGGCTAAAATTGCTTGCGATTAGCGATTCGAAAAATGAACCGGCTCGTTTTCAGTCGTAAGCGGGACGGGACGGGGTCGCGAGTTTTAGTGCGCGAATCGTATACAGTAGGTGTGTACTTGGCATTAGTAGTTCTGTGATGTCAGCCAGAGAAGGGAAAGCTGGAATTGCATAGGTTATAAGGCAAAGGCATCTGACAAAACCTACATTAACTTATACTAGTTAGAGTAGATTTGATTTTCTTTGTTGTTTTACATCCTAGCAACATCTAAGGTCATATCAGGACGGGTACTGACTTGTGACAGTGCACACTCATGACAACTTTATAGTGCTGCCCCACTGGGAGACTAGGCCACCGGCACCATGACCTGATATCCCACTCAGTCACATTATCGTGACACTGAGCAGACCAGTCCTTGCCCTATCCTAATAATGCAGAGCGCCTGACTAGGAAGCGACAAGTATAACATTTTATGTCATTGGTTTGACTCGACCAGGGTTCAAACCCACGATCTACCAACACGGGAGATGGATGCTCTAACTCATTCGGCCATCCCATCTGGTTAGTAGATTTGAAGGGCTGTGAATATTTCCACCCATTCCTTCCCCACGTGACGTCACATAATGGGCTATTTGAGGTCCAATCCAGTAGGTTGAGACTGGTCTGTCCTAGATAAAGGATCCACCCGGTACTCCCAGTATAAGGGTGAATACCAACCCTATATAAAAACGGTCGAAAAAAGCGGGTTAATGAAATGAGAGCCTAATTTCACAATCTAAGAAGCAACATTTATTCTTTGTAGATGTCTTCATATTTACCCGCTACCTTTGAGTTGAAAAATATAATAAAACATCTGGTTTAATAACATTTAAAAGTGAAATCGACGGCGTTCTCTGGCCGCCATCTTGTCTTTTTGCATTCTCTCCCATTTCACCAACTCTGTGCCTATATATGTAGCCATTTGATCCTGGAACCACAGTTTCTAGTTCATGTCCCATACTAAAGCTATTTTCGCCCGTATTTAGACTACATTGTCCTTCACCCGTGTACTACACAAGTACCGGGTGAATCTTTTATCTAGGTCTGCCCATGCGCATTAGATCGAGTGTCATACGGCTGTTCTTAGTAGTTTTGAGTGCAATCCAAGTAATTTACCACAACTATTTTGGTATTTTATTCGTCTGAATACATATTTTTGACAACAGCAAAGCACTGGTCTTCCAGCCATTTGGAGCGATTACATTTAGTTTGTACATTGTGATGGGGGGAAATGGAATGTGTTGCATTGTGTGCAGCACACCCCATTCTGAAATTAGTTTTGATGTTCTGTTAACGTGTAGAAAATATTAATATAAGAAATGCATATGATCAGCACTGGACGTAATGGCTGAATTGGTGGAGCACGGGCTCCCTGTGTGGAAGGTCTGGAGTTCGAATCCCGGTCGAGTCAAACCAATGACATACAAAAATTATAATTGTCGCTACCTAGCCTGTCACTAAGCATTACTAGGATAGGGCAAGTACTGGTTAGCTCCGTATCAAATGTGACTGAGTGGGATATCGGGTCATGGTGCTGACAGCCTGGTCTCCCAGTAGGGAAGCACTGTAAAGTCACTACGGGAGCGCACTGTCACAAGTCGGTACCCGTCGTGATATGACCTTAGATTTTTTTGTTTGTTTGTTTGTTGTTTTACGTCCTAGCAACATGTAAGGTCATATCAGGATGGGTACCGACTTGTGACAGTGCGCACTCATGGTGACTTTATAGTGCTGCCCCATTGGAAGACCAGGCCACCAGCACCATGACCTGATATCCCACTCAGTCACATTATCCTGACACTGAGCCAACCAGTCCTTGCCATATCCTAATAATGCCGAGTGCCAGGCTAGGAAGCAACAAGTATCAATTTTTAAGTCATTGGTTTGACGCGACCAGGGTTCGATCCCATGATCTACCAATATGGGAGACGGACGCTCTAACTCATTTGGCCATCCCGTCTGGTCTATGACCTTAGATGTTGCCAGGATTTAAAACTCCCAACAAACAACTTTAAAATCAGCTCTGCTGAAGTGTGCCTTTAAAAGGTTCTATTGTAGTTAATGTTATGGAATATATGAATTGTGTGGTTGAAAACTTTGGTATGAGTACACTTTTTGACTGACAATTTCTTTTTCTCACAAATTATCCTCGTGAAGGCAGCGCTCGTGGGTGCGCGCGGTGATTTCAAATGTGCCAAATGTGCCGAATCCGAAGGACTGCTACGTGTATGTAAAGATGACAAAAATAATATATTTTTAATTTTAAGTTTCATTTCTCCTGTTCTGTTTTAAGTTACTTCCTAAATTGAGTTTTGTCCTGAATTGTTCCTTATTGAACCATATTCTTGTCACTTTCATATGACACTAGTGCCATTCGATCGAGCAGTTAGATAAGACTCTTAGGCCGCATTCGATTAAACAACTCAGGTCACCCGAGCCACTTTTTGGCGCATGCGCATGCCACACGACCTCGGGTTGCATTTATAAACCACCACGCTCGGGGTGGAAAAAAATGATGTCTTGATCCAAAACTTAATTATATAACTATAGCAAAATAGCTGATATAACTACAGCAAAATAGGATTTTAACGTATTTTATGATTGCATGGTTTAGTTATATTTCCATTTAATTAATCTGGGTTGTTAACAAATTTTTTAAATTTAAAAACACGTAGGACTTGTACTGGTAGCTTGTTCAGGTGCATTATTGCCGGGGGCAGGAATCAGAGGGGGCAGTTTTATGTCGCTACACTGGTGTCGCAGTTTGAGCGCCCTGCCAGTTTGAGCGCCCTGCCAGTGGTTGTATACTTTTTTTTGTAAAAATAGATTTAAAAGCTTTCATTGGATCGATTAAAACTATCTTAATGCGCAATTGAAGAGGAAGATCTGAAGTATTTAATGTAATCTAAGAGCAATTTACTCTGAAAGTATTAAAGACAGAGATAATAGTGAAAATTGGGATATTCTGCGTGTCAGTGCCAGTGTTAGCCTTACCAGATCATGGCTTCAAAAACTATTTTCGCAAAATAAATTCAAGAACTTCCAATTGGCTGATAAAAAAAAAGCTGAATGTGACATTGTAGAGAAAGATCTGAACTATTTAATAGAAACAAGAGAAATTTGCTTTCAAAGCACCAAAAATCACAAATTACTGTGATAGTTAGGGTGGTTTTAATGTTGTCTATCCGCGCATGCGCAGAAGCAACAGAAGGGCGCTCAAACTGGCAGGGCGCTCAAACTGCGACACCGGGTACCAACTACTTCTTCTAATTGGGGTAACTACTTTGTGGCACCCCCTAGCGGCCAAATCCGATTGTTTAGGTGTGAAAACTGCCTGCGCACTTGTCTATATAGACCTTTTCCGCGGAGAATGGTCAGTGATTCGCTCGCTACCAACTTCATTAGTTATCCCCATTGCCACCAGGGGGCGGGTTGGTGGTGGATATCATCTATCGTACCTTTTTCCAGAGAGCTTGATGCACAGTGACCGGCTCCTCATAACACTAGTTCTTTCACTGCTATTACTAGAAGGTGGATTGGTGGTGGAAATCACCTATTATACATCTTTCAGAGAGTATACTGCAAGTTGCAACGAGTATACTGCAACGATAGTTCTTGTACTGCCGTCAGAGGGCAGGTTGGTGGTGGAAGTCCTCTATAATACACTTTCCACAGAGCCTGCTGCATTAGTTCTTCCATCTGCTATCAGAGGGTGAGTTGGTTGTGGAAAGCCAATATAAGACCTTTGCCATAGAACGTGATGCACAGTGAACCACCACTCACAACGTTAATTCTTACCGTTGCCATCAGAGGGTGGGTTTGTGGTAGAAATCCCTTATACTACCCTTTTCATAGAACATGAAGCACACTGAGCTGCTACCCACAACGTTAATTCTTACCGTTGCCACCAGAGGGCGGGTTTGTGGTAGAACTCCCTTATACTACCCTTTTCATAGAACATGAAGCACACTGAGCTCCAATGTGAGACATACTGCGCAGCGAACGGATACCCCGTCCTGATATGACCTTAGATGTTGCTAGGACGTAAAACAACAACAAACGAACTGATATCACAACCTTTTAACAAAATAATGAATTAATTAATTTTGTGTGTGCTGGTGATGATAACCCATACCGGTTAAGTCTAATGACTTGTTTTCACCGCTAGACAGTAATATTCTCGGTGTTCCCCTTGTTGTGTTACTTTCAGTTGTGTAGCTATCAAACTGCATGCATTCTTTGTCTGTTTGTAAGCATGCTCCCACATTAGTTGTGAGGACGGGGCCAACTGGCCGTGGAAATCGTCTATTGCCTGACTGGCTTTCCAGTCTCCCACCTGTCACCTGGCAAATAAGACTCGACTTTGTCTCAGCGGGCCGAGATGCAGGCGCTGACTTAATTAGCACTGGGCCCAATCCTTTGTCCCTGGGGAACCCCCCCCCTCCGTCCCCCCCCCCCCACCCCCCACATACAATCCACTAACCCCCCCCCCCCCCCCCACACACACACACACACTCAGACACGCAGACACTCATGACAAATAATTAACACCAGACTCCCGTTTTGGTAGATCGTGGGTTCTAGTCGAGTCAAAGCTATTACTTAAAAATGGATACCTGCTGCTTCCTAATCCTAGCCAGGTGCTTGGCATTATTAGGATAGGGCAATGACTGGTTAGCTCAGTGTCAGGATAATGTGACTGAGTGGGATATCGGGTCATGGTACCGGCGGCCTGATTTCCCAGTGGGGCAGCACTATAAAGTCGCCGTGAGTGTGCACTTAGCCCAATAATGTGGGAGATATTTTAGATCAAAAGTAAATGTTAATATTGTGTAATATGTATCTTATTGGGATGGATGTAGCTAAATAAATAGAAAATTACATCAATAATTTGTGTCATTATCAAGAGCATTGAAAATAAAGTGTCACAAACTTAATGAAAACCTCTGGTCAACAGCACATTTCACTTCAAATGGTCATATACAATGGTTTAATTAAGTTGAAGACATTTATTTCTCATGAAAATTATGAAATAGTTAACCTTTTTTGGAGTCATTAACATCGTAACATTTTGATTCCACTTGCAAGTACTATGAAACTCTGTTTCAAAGACTGAGTACAGATACAGTACAGGAACTATTTTCACCATTTGACCCTATGCATGGACCAAGTTATGGTATAGTAAAAAATAAATCATGAAATTGCCCCATAACATTGAAATTTGATCCGAACATTTGTGTAAAATTGTTGATTCCACTTGGACTGTTATGTTGTTAATACTTTTCTGCTTTTCTCTTTAATCATCACAAATAACACAAAACCATAGCAATGAGGTTTCAAATCATTATTACTACTGTTTATAAAGTAAGTGGGATGTGAAATGTCCTAAAAATGTCAAGCTTTGCATGGAAAATATTTGATTTTGGAGTCAGATTGGTTTCCATGCTATACTGCTGTTTTTATTGGGTGTGATCATCATTTGACCTACTTAAAAATGTCAGAATATGTTTATTTTCAATTATTCAGATGCAAAAGGACATACACATTGAGGAAGCTTGTATATAGGACTTTGACAGCATTTTGATTTTGTGGTACTAATGTCACAGTATTGGTACACAACTTCTGAGAACGACCCAAATACCTATGTACCTGTAACACTGATGGTCGGAAGACCAGTGCTACAGCCATGATAAAAGGTATATATATGAATAAAATTAATTTACCTCCCTGGTGCGCTCATTAATTCTAACTAAGTCAATTTAATAGAACCTGTTATTGTTGAAGCCTATGGTGTCAATAGGTTTGGACTGGTGTCAAGAGTTTCGACGTGCAGCCCGAAATTAATTTGAGGTATTTTTACTTTAAATATTTCCAGTCTTAGCCATTTAAAATAAAAGGATATATTATTACGATCAACCTAATGCATTTATGTAAAGAGAGAGAGAGATACAGAGAAAGACACAGAGAGAGATAGAGGCAGATAGTGAGAAGAGGAGAGAGAGATAGAGAGAAGAGAAGAGAGAAAGGAGATATGGAGAGAGAGAAGAGGAGCGAGAGGGAGGGAGAGAAGAGGAGAGAGGAGATATAGAGAGAGAAGAGGAGAGAGATAGAGAGAAGAGGAGAGAGATAGAGAGGACAGATAGGGAGAGAGAAGAGGAGAGATAGATAGAGAGAAGAGGAGTGAGAGGGAGGGAGAGAAGAGTGAGAGGGAGGGAGAGAAGAGGATAAAGAGGGAGGGAGACAGGAACAACTCAAAACGATGGGACTATAGAACTTTAATGCAGAACTTTACCTGGTCCTAACATCTGATAAGATGGTTGGTCGGCTGGCGAAGTTATTTAGTGCTCCGGTTCTATATACGACACAATGAAATATAAAGTGAAGCATTGTTATGTTATTATATATTGTTAATAACAATATATAATAACATAACAATGTTATGTCTATCTTTGTTTGGTGAATAAAATTATATTTACCACTGCCACAAAAAATCTCCCCAAAAAACAATAACACCCAAACAGTGTAAGAAACTTCTTTTTTTTGGGTAAATATATTTTTTTCATCTCAGACTGAATACATATTTTGTCAGCGCCGAGACATTGCACTTTTCAAGTAGGAGGCAAAAACCCCTCCAAAATCACTGTTGTTTCAATTGAAAATGGCTGCACGCTATGGAGGCGGCCATTTTCGAAGCACCCGACAGCTAAATGTCGTTCAGACTAGCGCGGCCTCCAGAATTTCTCCGAGGCGCAGACTTGAACGCAGCCCTCGTTAGGGCATGCGGTGTGCATACACTCTGACTGTAGCAGCTAACTCTATGCCGCAGAATCCCACTGGTGTAGGGCAACTTACAATCTGTGTCAATACAAAAAGTACTCCACCACAACTGGCCGCAATCACTGCCTCTCGCCATTCATGTACATTATTACCAGTGCGTCAAATTGACATCATTTCGTAGTTTTTGCCATTTAGTGCATTATTTTATTTTGTCTTTTTTAAAGCTGCATATTCCGATGAAGCATAACATTTTCCAAAAAAAAAACAACTCCCCTAAATTTGATTCTACTTATCAAATTTAAATACTTACACACTTATTAAGCATTTGTTGCCCCACAGAAGGGAATACTGAGTCAACTTAATATAATCTGTTTCTGCAGAAACCTATGGTGTCAGAGTTCTGGCATACTTGACAAAATTAATGTATGTTTGCGCTTCAAATATCTCGAAGGTTGGTAATTTAAAATGAAAGTTACTTCAAACTAAAGCAAGGTAGATTATAACAACGCTTTTAACCCGTTTATCTCAGAAAAATGACAGAAACTCAAAACCACCGGACAATGCAACTTTAAGCTCTGTGTGGTTATGGACACATATTCTGTATTTATTAAAAAAAACAATCCCCATCTTCCCCGTTGATGAGTGTTCTGATTTACTGACATAGCAGCCCCATATCCCACATCAGGGAAAAGAAAGTAATATTAACCCCCCCCCACACACACAGGGGCATATCTGATTCTATGTGAAAAATATCAATTGCTGATTTGTTTTAACAATGTATCGTGCATAAGTACGAAAATAAAAAATTACAGCGACACATGTTTTCTGAAATAGGAACAAATTGGGCAACGGCATAAATGGAATCACTATTATGTAACTTTGACTTCACTTGTCCCGTGGCTGTATATATGTATTTATGTGTGTATGTATGTATGTATGTATGTATGTATGTATGCATGTATATATGTATGTATACATGTATACATGTATACATGTATACATGTATGTATGTATGTATGTATGTATGTATGTATGTATGTATGTATGTATACAGGGACATATCTGATTCCAGGTAAAGATTTCAATTGCCGATTTATTGGAACAATGTATTTTGCATAAGTATGAACTTTAATTTAATGGCTGGAAGATCACCCGTATAAAATAAATGAATGTAATGTAGCTTATATATAATAAATATATATATAATATATATATATATATATATATATAATATATATAATATATATAATATATATAATATATACAATATATAAAATATATAAAATATATACAATATATATAATATATATGGTACAGGCGTGAGCCAGAGCCAGGCGTGGAGGAAGCGGCAGGCGGCACCACCAGATGAAGCAGAAGGCCTGACCAGAAGATGACTGGGGCAGTGTCAGTTAATATGGTATTGTCTCAGCTTGATATTAACTGAGGATACAGTTCATAGATAATCGGTTTCCGGATAATTATACTCGTATAATTGCTTATACAACAATTTAATATATATAATCTATTTATAATATATATATAATATATATGTAATATATATTATGTATGTGCATATGTATACATTGAATTAACCACCTTTGTTTTATAGTCACCAGACGGGAATGCCCGAATGAGTTGAGCATCCGTTCCCTTGTAAAATCTACGGCTCGAATCTGTGGCTGTGTAGGCAGGCTATGGTGAAATCAATACAGACAAAGAGAAAGGAAAAGTACAAAGTGTAAAGAAGAGAGAGTCAAGCCCTCTGGTTTATTTATATGGTTACATGGGTTCATTCAAAGACCCTATAATACTAAGACAGCTCACTCAGCCTGTACTGTGTAATCAAAATGATCAAACCCACCACTTGGTGTGCTGGCTGTTCTCTTGGTTAAACAGGTGCTATATTATATGTATAAATGTATATATGAATGTGAAAGATGTGTGATGATGGTGATGCTGATGATGATGGGTATTTGTTCATAGCAATTTAATATTGATGTGTATTCATACTTACCTATCTCATGTATTATATATTGTATGTGTTTGAAACACCAACCAGCAGCCGGGCTGATCAAACCAGAGAGCGCGTATATAGATGAGAGGGACAACTCCCGCGAAAATATGTAACACAGGCTACAGTGGCGATCCTGGCATTTATTGTTGAACAAGCCTTGAGTTTGCCGGTACGCGCAGTGCAAGACATTAGTTTTATTCTAAATTAATAGAAATCCAGAACCCTAACCGTATCAATTTAATATAATCTTTTTGGTAAACATGTTTTCTATGTGTATTCCAATCAGTTTGTTTCTAGGTGTTGTGGTTTTAGAGATATTTAACGTTTTCTGTATGAAGATTGCTCACTGCCATTGACAATGCATTGAGTTTGCCGTACGTGCAGTGAAAAACGTTTATTTTATTCAAAATTAATAGAAATACAGAACCCTAACCATATAAATTTAATATAGTCTCATCGTTGAATATGTTTTCTATATGTGTTCCAAACAGTTTCTTTCTATGTGGTGTAGTTTTAGAGATATTTCACTTTTTCTGGATGAAGATTGCCCATGACCATTTACAATGCCTTGAGTTTGCCTAAACTGTTCAACAACCACCATTTGGAGCGCCACAGTCGGCAGCTGTTACACGGTCTAGTATGGGAGTTGTCCCTCTCATCTATATACACGCTCTCTGATCAAACCCACCACAAGGTGGCACTGCAAAATTTACATTACCATGGGAGAGATAGGGAGTGAGCCGTCTTAGTATTATATGGTCTTTGGTTCATTGTAGAGTGTCACCCCCAATGGGAAACAAGAATTCTTGGCCCAACCAATAGGGATCCAGCATTCATGGTCCCCATGGATACCGCTGGTCTGCCCACCACCACAAGTTGTATGGCCCCATGGCCACCACCAACCTTGACCTTTGAGTGTGGTGATCCCTATCCCAGCAGAAGGGCTAGGCCCTGAGTGCACTCACACCCAGACCTGCCAGCACCACTATGTCTATTTACATACCACTCAGACACCATCAACCCATACATATATTATACACATACATGTGCCTGGTCACATACACCGATCAGTAATAGAACATTTGCATTCCCCCCATACCGTATATCAGAATATTTTACACCCTCTTTTGGGAGATCGGGGGATCCGAACCCATGAGTTTGTGGGTTCAAACTCTGGTCGAGTCAAACCAATGACTTAAAATTCGATACGTGTCACTTCCTATCCTGGCACTCGGCATTACTAGGATAGGGCAAGGACTGGTTCACTCAGTGTCAGGATAATCTGACTTAGTGGGATATCAGGTTATGGTACTGGTGGCCTGGCCTCCCAGTGGGGTAGCATTATAAAATCGCCATGTGTGTGCACTTTCACAAGTCGGTACCGTCCTGATATGACCTTAGATATTGCTAGGATGTAAAACAACAACAAACTAACAAACAAACCTTCTTTGGGAGATCGGGGGATCCGAACCTGTGGGTTTGAACCCTGGTCGAGTCAAACCAATGACTTAAAAATTGATACTTGCCACTTCCTAGCCAGGCGCTCAGCATTTAGGATAGGGCAAGGACTGGTTGGCTCAGTTTCGGGATAATGTGATTGAGTGGGATATCAGGTCCTGGTCCTGGCATCCTGGTTTCCCAGTGGGGCAACACTATAAAGTCACAATGAGTGTGCGCTGTCACAAGTCTGTACCCGTCCTGATATGACCTTTGATGTTGCTAGGACGTAAAACAACAAACAAACTTGTTTTATAGTCATATTACATGCAGTAATACCCCAGTCACACGAGAGCCAGCGTCCGCCTCCGACCTCCTTCCGCCCAAAAGGACCTCCCAGCATCCCATTCAATACATTGATTCAAATACGTGGTCGGCGCCAGGGCGACGCCAGGTCGGCGCTGGGCCGTCACTGGGTTGGCGCCGTACCACCGACCAGCCGGTGAGCACGTCATTGCCTATTTTGGCACCGCTAGGTCGGCGCTAGGTCGGCACCAACTCACCAACCAAGGGGTCGCCGACCTGGCGGTGCCAAGTCACCAACCATTTTGAATGGCACCACCGGAACAGGACGCAAGGAGGTTGCACATGCAGCAGCTGCATCCTCCTTGCGTCCAAAATTTCCTAAATGGACGCCGGGAGGCTGGTGTCCTCGCGGCGCCAGCACTTAAGGAGGGTAAGTAAGCTGGGTAGTTGCTTTCGGTTGAATGTTAATCCCCACGGGGAATGTGAAAGTACAGCGTCTGAACACTTTGACTTCTGGATACTGAATGGTTTATTCACAGCCTAGGGCTCGCTTGACCCGCCGGCTAAACTTTCCATGACGTCATCTCATTAGCATATTCCTTTGTCTCAAACTCTGCATCTCATTAACATATATTAGCCACACACCTATACGTCTATTACGCATATATCACCGGGAATACCTGGTCTATGCATTACTACTAGATCAATACATAAGCTACCTATCTAAAAACCACAAAGGTTATATATGATTATGCTGTAAGTTCAGATGCATGTATATGTATAGATACTGCTCCCTGAGGGCTATAACATGCTGGTGCCATCATGATGATAGGCCATGCATAGTATCAGTAAAGCTGCATAGTCCGATGAAGCATCACATTTTCTAAACAAAGACAATTATCTAGATTTGATTCTACATATCTAACTTAGATACTGGTGCACTTATTAAGCATTTGTCGCCACATAGACAGGAATACTGAGCCAATTTAATAGAACCTGTTATTGCAGAAGTCTATGGTGTCAGAGTTTTGGTGTGCTTGCCAAAACTAATTTGAAATGTTTAGATTTCGAATATCTCAGAACTTAGCCATTTAAAATAAAAGTTACTTCAAACTAAAGTAAGATAGATTATAACAATCAATTTAATATAGTTATTTCAGAAAAATGGCAGAAACTCAAAACCATCGGACTGTGCAACTTAACTATGATGCTTAGATTGCAGCTTCAGTCAATATTTGCTTTCTAATCTTTGTAGAAGGAAATGGTTTTCGCGATTAAACCATTCGTAGCCAGTTCTAGCTACCAGTAACTGGCGCCTCTTCCTTGCTTCCTTGCTTCCTTCCTTGCTTCCTACCTTCCTTCCTTGCTTCCTTGCTTGCTTCCTTGCTTCCTTGCTTGCTTGCTTCCTTCCTTGCTTCCTTTCTTGCTTCCTTGCTTCCTTTCTTGCTTACTTGCTTCCCTGCTTGCTTGCTTGCTTGCTTCCTTTCTTGATGGCTTGCTTGCTTGCTTCCTTCACCCCACTTCTCACCAATGTCGCCCCCCCCCCCACTGTCTTTCTCCCCCCCCCCCCCCCCCCCACCACCACCACCACCACCACCACCACCACAATACCTATATATCCAACTGCCCACTACAATTACAACCTACCAGTACCACCTACCACTAAACAACTAATTCTTACTTCATCCTCCGAATACGGGAAGTTCAACTTATACTATACAACTTATAGGCATGTTTTTTTTACGTCCGCACCCCGTGCCATACGTGTTAACCTACCTCACGTTTATTCGTTTGGGCTTTACTTTCTAGCAACATATGAGGTTATACCATGACAGGCATCAATTTATTTGTTGTTGGAGTTTTTCGTCCTGACAACATCTAAGGTCATATCAGGACGGGTACTGATTTGTGACAGTGCACACTCATGTTGACTTTATAGTGCTGCCCTACTAGGAGACCAGGACCAGGACCTGATATCCCACTCAGTCACTTTATCCTGACACTGAGCCAACCATTCCTTGCTGTATCCTATTAATGCAGAGCGCCTAGTTAGGAAGCGACAAGTATAATTTTGTAAGTCATTAGTTTGACTCGACCAGGGAAGCCATCCAGTGCTCTTACCAATCCCGGCTGGTAATCTAACCAGTGAGACTATAATGTGTGCTCATGGTCATCTGAGCAATCCATTCTGTGGCTGACTCTACAGCAGCATCAATTAAGATGTGTGAATAAGGCAACATTTTTTATTTAAAAAATTGGTGATTGTCCCCGCCCATGCCTGAAAAATCGCCCGCCCATGAATCACTTAATTTTTTTTTTTTTTTTAAATGCATCGCACTAGCAGCCCAGGGCTGCCACTTTATGATTTAAAAAAAGTATAATACATTTTTTCAAAGAAAAACTATTTTCTATACTTTTTTCATGCTTTTTCCCCCCATAATTTTTCAGGTGCAAATACTAAAAAAAAAACCGCACTTTTTACTAATGAAAAAAAATGCCAATCTGGTAATTGAAAACTCTTCAGACTTAGAATTAGGAATTTGATGAGATTGAGAGATGTGCTGTGCAGGAGTGGTGTGTGTTCTATTCGAGTGGAACTACATCATTACCGAAGCGTGTTCACAAGCAGCACGTTTGCATAACAAGGTAACAAATGGTTAGAAATCAGTTTAAGTTAACCATTAATAATCCTTTTTAAATACTTTTTTAAAAGACAATTTTGATACTTAAAATTAAAAGATTTTATACTTTAATTAAATTTTTTTATTTTTTATAAAATCCAGTGTGGCAGCATTGCATGCCTGAAGTGGCCAGCAGGCGTCGTGGAGTATTGTGTTGTAATAGACTACATCACGGTTCCAGCGGCGCGGTGCATTGTGGGATGCATTAGAGCAAAACAACCCCTCCAAAAGCACATGGCACATGCTAATACACTGGGTGCAGCTATGAAATGTGCTAGTTTCAGCTCATCTCAGCTCTTGTTTGAAACATAGAATACTAACTAAAAAAATATATATAATAAATTAAGATATTAATCTTTTATCCAGCATTGCATTTACATCAATATAATCAGCACATCTTATGCCATGTGCATTTAGATTTAGAACGATCTAGGCACTCAGACTAGTGTTAGAGCCATAGTCAGAGTACTCAATGCATTGTCAATGGTAGTGAGCAATCTCCATACAGAAAAAGTAAAATATTGATAAAAACGACACTACCTAGGCACAAACCGCTGGGAACACATATAGAAAACATGTTTAACAAAAAGATTATATTAAATTTATAAGGTTAGGGTTTTGGAATTCTATTAATTTTGAATAAAACTGACATTTTTCAATGCGCGTATAGGCAAACTCAATGGCCGTACGCCTTTGCTTTGCTCCCACGGCCGTTTTCAGCGCATGCGCAGTGGGAACCGTGATGTAGTCTATTGACCACTGCCAGTGCCATGCCAGGCTTATCTGCACGTGTGCACACCAATGTTCATGCTGAGGGTATGCGCCAGATAGATAGGAAGATGGTTATCAGCACTGAACCACAAACCATGGTCCATATAGCAAGACGGCTGTTGTCAGTGACCATTGCACTCTGAACTCAATACCTTTGTACAGGGCGCGGTGACCGAATCGGTAGAGCGCGCGCTTCACGTGCGGAAGGACGGGAGTTTGGTTCCCAGTTGAGTCAAACCATGACTTATATTAAAATTGATACTTGTCGCTTCCTAGCCTGGTGCTCGGCATTATTAGGATAGGGCAAGGACTGGTTAGCTCAGCATCAAGATAATGCGACTGAGTGGGATATTGGGTCATGGTGCCAGCAGTCTGGTTTCCCAGTAGGGCAGCACTATAAAGTCACCATGAGTGCGCACTGTCACAAGTCGGTACTCGTCCTGATATGACATTAGATGTTGCTAGGACATTAAACCCCAACAAACAAACAACAAACAAAACAAGCCTATTTTCCTATGAGGCTAAGTATGTTTTCGGTGCCAGTTCACATATGAGCAACTTCAATCTGTGTGAGTGTTCGCGGGTCATTGAGATTTTATCAGCGAGTAGGGTCAATAGTACTGTCTGATCCTAACAACCACAGTCTTGAGCCCCAAAGGCCCTAGACCTAGATAAGGCCATAAATAACTATAATAGCACTTTAGTTTACCAATGCCCAGACTAAATAGTCTTTTCTCATCGACGCCATGCGGTGGCTGAATCGGTAGTGCGTGGGCTTCCCGTGCGGTAGGTCGGGAGTTCGAATCCCGGTCGAGTCAAACCAATAACTAACATTGATACTTGTCGCTACATATTCGGGCACTCGGCATTACTTAGATAAAAGATTCACCCCGTACTGACAGTACATGGGTGAACGACAACGTAGTCTAAATACAGGTGAAAATAGCTTCAGTATGGAACAGGAAGTAGAATGCCTGGCACCAGTGTCAAATGGTTACTTATATTGGAACAGAGTTGGTGAAATGAGAGAGAATGCAAAAAGACAAGATGGCGCCAGAGAATGCCGCCGATTTCACTTTTAAAGTCTATTAAACTGCATTAATTTCCCCAGCGTGTCGAAATTCTTCGGCAGCTTTTCTAATGGGTTCGTTTTCACCCCTGTACTGTAAGTACGGGGTGAATCTTTTATCTAGGCATTACTATGATAGGTCAAGGACTGGTTGACTCAGTATCAGGATAATATGACTTAGTGGGAATTGCAGGTCATGGTGCTAGGGGCCTGATTTCCTAGTGTGGGAGCACTATAAAGTCACCATGAGTGCGCACTAGCACAGGTCGGTACCCGTCCTGATATGACCTTAGATATTTATTGCCAGGACGGAAAACTCCAACAACCAACCAAATCCTGATATGACCTCAGATATTGCCAGGATGTAAAACTCCAACAAACAAGCCTTTTTTAGCGTCAATATACTAGGGTTTCTTGAGGTGAACAAATACAATTATTGATACTGTCTTTGGGGGTGATGAAAATGGGAAATATTGCGCCTGGAGCACGTTTCGAACCCAGACTTTTTACCATTCCAGGGCAAGCATGCTAACCATTAAACCACCTAGGTTCCCTGATGTAATCACCCTATCCACACCTAACTGTCTATAGGACTCCTTGCCTGAGTGGTCAGTGCAGATTACTACAATGCAATAGTGATAAACCCTTTATCGCGTGTATTACTATTAAGCTCTGTAGTGGTCCTCCTCTCTTCCCCCCCCACCCCCCCCCTGCAGGGTGGGACTCTCCACTCGCGCGGTAGCATTTCCACTGCTAAAGGCCGGACTAAGGCTATATAGAGCCCATAGCCGGGAACCAGACGGGGTGGCCACATCGGCAAGAACGCTGGCTTTTCATGTGGAAGATCGGGGTTTCAAATCACTGCCGAGTCAAACCAATGATGTACAAAATTGATACTTGTCGCTACCTAGCCTGGCGCTCAGCATTACTAGGATATATATATATATATTTTACCTCGGTATATAGCCTCAGGCTAGCCGCAGGCTAGGGAGAGATAAGCACATCCGGGTCCAGCAATTTAGCATAAGCAGCTCACGGCGGGAGGACGTTCGCTGAGCTGCTCTGGCAGGATTTAACTACTACAACACTTTAACCAACTGTAAGTATTGCAAAATCGCGATAAACTTCCTAAGGATGGTTTATAGCATCCAATTATGAAAGCTTAGAACTTTCTCAGGTCCGATTTGGACATGTTTTGGGTGTTATAAAAAACACAAGGTTAGAACACTTATGTACAGAACCGAAACCGATACCGCTTGATAGCGCAACCTGTATACAGACAGGCAGAGATGTTAACCCGAGTTGCATCTCCTAAGGAAATTCCTCCGAACCCTAAAAGAGGGTTTTGTTGGAGATGATCCTGGGTTTCTTTTATAGACTCCCCAGACCGGTTTTTGAGGCGAGCCTCCGAGTTTCGTAATATTTTCTTCAACTTGCTGGCGCAGAATGCCGCGGGTGGGAGAAGTGTACGAAACAGAGAGAGCGGGCGTGCCAATGGCCGCCCCTCCGTTTGGTTGGTTTCACTACCGATAAAACCTACGGCATACCATTAGCTTAACGCCTGTATACAGAACGGTGTAAACACGTTACTCTATACCATACGAATAATACCTCAACCCAAATTTGGGGCTCACTTTGTGACCATGTTGAGACGATACCGGTATTAAGTAACTTTTTTGTTACAGAAACCGATGGCCACCAAGCGCAACAAAGTTCCGCCGGCAGCGGCAGAAGGCCGCGTGCCCTCAGGGTACGATTCATCGCCGCCACAGACGCGGCCACCGTCCCCACAGCCAGGAGCTGGTCCTTCGGATAAGGATAGCGGAGACGAGGACCTAGAGGACAAGATCGTCAGGCTTATGGAGAAGTACAAACATACGCAACCCGTTATACGGGTTCCCTCTCCTCCTATCCCAGACGACGACTGGGAAGACTTTTTGGATGACGAAACTGAATCAGCATTTGAGGTTCCGAAACTGAAAGTCAAGAGGCTCAAGAGACCCGTGAGTAGCTCAGGTGATGAATTCACCAAAGTCAACAAGAAGCGGGTTAAAAAGACCAAGAAGAACAAAAAGAAGAAGAAGGACTCATCATCTGATGATTCAAATGACTCGTCCACGACGGAGTCTGACTCAGACACCGAAAGAGCGGGTGTCTATGCACGGATAGGGGCAAAAATTAAAAAGAAATGCCCGTTGGCGAAAGCAAAGAGGTTGCGTACCACAACCATGATGAGGGAAACGTTAAAAGGACATTTCCACACATTTAAACCCGCTGAGGTGATCAGTAAGCTGACCGAACAAATCTCAGGAATCAAAGGCGTTCCCGAGTCCATCAGCAAGGAAATGGATGCAGGTATCCAACCCTCGGACGAGAGACGGCGTTACGAGAACGCGTTGTGTACCATCCATAGAGCAGTGCTCGGAGCTCTGACTTCCATAACTCCGGTAGCAAACAGAATGCAAGCCGAGAATAAATTCTCGTCGCTTGCTCGCACCATGGATAAAGGCATTGCGCTGCTTACCGCAGCATCGAACTTTATGACGTTTCGACGTTTCGAGAACGTCTTTAAGTCGGTGACCACAGATGCTGGCAAAGAAGTTGCCAGGTCTAAGAAAGTTACGGACATTGACGGTAAAGAATACACACTTTACCTCCCA
This sequence comes from Branchipolynoe longqiensis, assembly GCA_030323885.1. Taxonomy (NCBI): domain Eukaryota; kingdom Metazoa; phylum Annelida; class Polychaeta; order Phyllodocida; family Polynoidae; genus Branchipolynoe; species Branchipolynoe longqiensis. Next base: position 71,405,438 of record CM059199.1, on the reverse strand, counting down.
CCAAAGCCAGTGCTAGGTAAGCCGCTGGACAAAACCAAAATGTTTGGGGGACAGCTAGCGCACCTCTTCAAAGCAGTGGAGGTAGACACGAAAAGCGCTAAGAACACTGACAGGGGTAAGAAGTTCGACAACCCCGGCAAATTCCGACGCCCCCGCTCGGATTTTCGCTTCCGCCGAGGAGGCAGGCCAGGACGCGGAGGTCCATCCTTCGGGTTCAGTCCCAGGGGACGCGGCAGAGGAGAACGACACACAGTGTCTGAAGAGACACAAACATATGTAAGCACATTTAAGGCAGGAAATATCCTGAACTGTTTACACAACTGGTGTAATATTACAAATGATAGCGAAATTTTGGAAATTGTAAAAGGGGATCAAATACCCTTCACAGACATACCAAAACAGGAAAGAGTTCCGTTCCCATATAAATTTAACGCAGAAGAAAAACTACAAATTGATTTTCAGGTTTCTCTTTTTGAGACTAAGAGAATTATTGAACGAGTACACAACACAGAAGGACAGTTTATTTCTAATGTGTTTTCTAGGCCGAAACCAAATGGCGAAATTCGCATGATTTTGGACTTAACCAAATTAAATGAGTCGGTTACATACAAACATTTTAAAATGTTCTCATTAGAAACGGCGAGAGATTTAATTACGCCGGAAGCCTGGCTCGCCAGTGTAGACTTAAGAGATGCGTATTACACAGTCTCCATTTGCAAAGAACACAGAAAATTTCTGAGATTTATTTGGAACGGTACCCTCTTCCAGTTTACATGCATGCCTAATGGTCTAGCTTGCGCACCGCGACTGTTTACCAAATTGTTAAAACCTGTTTTTGCAGTCATGGGTAGAATAGGACACACAATGTTCCCATACATAGATGATTCATTTATTATGGCAGAATCCTTTGATAAATGCCAAACGGCAGTTACTGATTTGTGTGCTTTATTAACAGATTTAGGATTTTACATTCATAACAAGAAATCTGTTTTCGTCCCGAATAGGGAATTAAAATACTTAGGGTTTCTGATTAACACCAAAGCCATGACCGTATCTCTAACGGAACAGAAACTCCAGAAGTTTCACGACACAGCCTCCCAGCTGCTTGACATATCCAGGCCAAAGATTAGACAGGTCGCCGTCCTTATCGGGATAATGGTCTCGTATGCACCGGCTGTTCTTTATGGAGCCGCGCATATCAAATCTCTAGAAATAGACAAGAATAGAGCGTTAGCACGCAAACAAGGTAACTTCGAAAGACCAATGAACATTTCCCGAGACGGCTGTAAAGACATTTTTTGGTGGATCGACAATATTGATAACTCCCCCAATCCCATTCGAATGGGTCAACCCAACACGGTAGTTACTACCGATGCTTCATTACAAGGTTGGGGAGCTCATCGAAATGATGTAGCCACAGGGGTAGATGGTTAGATAACGAAAAATCAGACCATATTAATGTTCTTGAATTAAGAGCGATTTACTTGGGCCTTTTGAGTCTAATTAAAATACCTAAAAAGACGGTTCAACTTCTGACAGATAACACTACAGCTATGGCATATGTCAGGAATATGGGAGGTACAAAGTCAAAAGAATGCAATAACTTGGCACAGAGTATTTGGAACTGGGCGCAACAACATCAAATATGGTTAACCATATCTCATATCCCAGGTTCGCAGAACGTCCTGGCTGACAAAAAGAGCAGAGTCTTTCACGATCACGTAGAATGGAAATTAAACACAAAAATTTTCAACAAAATTTGTCAACAATGGGGGTCACCTACGGTAGACTTATTTGCATCAAGAAATAATTTCAAGATTAACAAATATGTGTCATGGCACCCAGAACCATTTGCTTGGCACATAGATGCTTTCTCACTGATTTGGGAAAATGAATTTTATTACATTTTCCCCCCCTTTAATCTCATTACCAGAGTGGCACGAAAGATAAAGATGGATCGGTCCCACGCCATTCTGATTGTCCCCCAATGGGACACACAACCGTGGCTAGCGGGAATAGTCTCGACAGCCAGCGACTGCCTAAGATTCCCAAAATCCCAAGGAAATCTAACTCACCAAGGCCCTCTGGAACATCACGGCAACGTAGCAACAACACCATTGCTTGCATTCCTTTTCTGAATAAGTACCTAGAACAATTTGGTTTAGACAAAATTACACAAGAACGGTTGGTGTCGCATGCGTGGAGAAAAGGAACAGTTAAAATGTATACCACATATTTGAAAAAAATGGGGCGTTTACTGTCTTATTCAAAAGGTTAAACCGATGGATCCAACCATTGCAAGTGTGCAGAACAAGATGGCCTCGGTTACGGCGCAATTAATGCGGCCAGGTGTGCTCTATCGATCATTCTCCCCAGGTTAGGGGGAGAAACAATGGGTAAACATCACGTAATACACTGGGTACTAAGGGGGATTTATGAACGAAACCCACCTAAACCAAAATACGACCGATTTTGGGATGTGTCACTGGTCTTCAAACTGTTTAAGGATTGGCCACATAATAGATTTCTAGACATAAAACAATTAGGGTTTAAGTTAGCACTTTTATTACTGTTAGTCACAGGTCATCGAGGCCAAACTATAGTGGCACTTTCACTCGATGGACTGGAAATAGATAGAAGGCAAGCCACCTTCGATTTAACAACATTGTTAAAATCTAATCGCATAGGCGACCCTTTGTCATCAGTTGATGTAACGCAATTCAAGGACAATCCAAAACTGTGTGTAGTTTCTGCGATTAGAACATATATATCCAAGACACAAGGAGTTAGAAACTCAAGACAATTATTGATAAGCTTTATTAAGCCACACAAGGGCATTTCAAGGGACACACTCGCCCGTTGGACAATTAATGTGCTAAAGCTGGCAGGAGTGAATACGGACAAATATGCGTCACACTCAACGAGAGGAGCCATGGTGTCAAAAGCACGCCTCCTAGGAATTTCGGTCAAGCGCATCCTAGCGCATGCAGGGTGGAAGACCGAAACGATCGTTTGCTAGACATTATAACAAGCGTCTGGAGAAGCCCAGTGGTGTCGCACAACGACTGCTACAGCATTAAAGGTCAAAAGGTGAGAACATAAGCATAGTCACAAATAGTGATTTTAACAATGTTCCATACCAAACAAATAATCAGAATAACATAACAATAACAATGAAATATCAGGATAAAATGATATTACGTAAAGTCTCCCTAGGCTATATACCGAGGTAAAATAGATTAGTTAGACGAATCTTACCTTGGTATAGATGATGGATAACTATTGTTTTCCCGAGGTATAAGCCTCGGCTAGACGTGGGTGAGGGCCCACCCTCCACACCCTACCACGTCTAGTCTGTTGCTTGTACAAAGGAAACATTAGTTTTTAAAGAATTTATTAGAGACCATTTTATCCTGAATTAGTAGGTAAAGATTGCTGGACCCGGATGTGCTTATCTCTCCCTCACCCACGTCTAGCCGAGGCTTATACCTCGGGAAAACAATAGTTATCCATCATCTATACCAAGGTAAGATTCGTAACGATCAACATACTACCTGCTAATGCATTTGCTCAGGATAAACTGATTTGTTTTTTACATGGCATTTCATAGTCCCAATAGAATACATATTGATTTGAAGCAAATGTCCTTGTGTTTTCAGTGTAACCGTTTCTGTGCTGTTTTGTGTCAATCGTTACAATGGACAAAAAAGAAGAGTTATCACCTTTTGAGACAGGCTCATATATGGATAGTGATACACCCGTTATCGCGTGTAATAATACTCTGTAGTGCCTCCCACTCCACCCCTGCACGGGGCCTGACACTCCACTCGTTCGGATGGCTCCTGTATATATAAACTTTGACCATCCAAACAGGTATATAGGCGATAACAGAAATCAAATGCCACACATTTGATCGATGTTGATCAGTCAACAGCATGTCGGACAATCACTACAGTGTCTGACGCACGGGTGTTGAGTGTATTAGACTGGAGTAAGATGCCCATCACAAAAAAACAACCATGATATGAGAGGATTTCCAAGGGTCACTTGATGCATTGACGAAACTGACATCAGATATCAGCAAGAACATGTTTGTTTATTTAAGAACATGTTTGTTTATTTTACATCCTATCAACATCTAAGGTCATATCAGGACGGGTACTGACTTTTTGTCACACTGAGACACCATGCCACTGGCACCATGATCAGATATCCCACTCAGTCACATTATCCTGATACTGAGAAAACCAATCCTTGCCCTATCCTAGTAATGCTGAGTGCCAGGCTAGATAGCGACAAGTATAAATTTGGTAAGACATTGGTTTGACTCGGCAGTGATTTGAAACCCTGACCTTCCACATGAAAAGCCAGCGTTCTTACCGATGTGGCCACCCCGTCTGGTTCCCGGCTATGGGCTCTATATAGCCTGAGTCCGGCCTTTAGCAGTGGAAAGTGGTGTATTATGGCCGGCAATAAGAAGGAACACAAGGCTCACGTGCTGACTGATGGGAGCTGGCCACAGGTCGTTTGCAGTCCTCCTACAGACAGTCGAGACGGGATGAGGTTATCCTCTGTCGCTCCCGTATTGGTCATACATTCTTAACGCATTATTTTATTTTGGCTGCGGACCGTCGGCCTCAGTGTAAGCACTCCCAGTGTATACTGACAGTGCGTCATATTTTGGTTAGATATCCTCACCTACAACCAGTTAAAGATGATGTATTTGGAAATGAGGGTGTGATGGATTCATTCCGCTTCCACCCGCAACTCATCATAATTTTTGTTAGGGAAACTGGTTTAGACCAAACGTTCATTTTCCATTTTTAACTTGATAGGTGTTTTACTGTTGATTTTATTTATCATATGCGACTTGTGATTTTACCACAGTTGTTTGGTCTTTTGGCATACATTACTCTGCTCTATCTTACCTGTTTGAAATGTAATTTTTTAGTCAGATGAGTTTAACCACTGTATGACCCCCAGTAACTGATGTTTACTTTTTGTGTTGGGAGGTCGTTAAACAAACAAACAAACAAACAAACAAACAAACAGGTGGTTTGCTTAGTGCCAGAGACATTTGGACGTGAGCACCACCTGTGCATTTACAGTGCTTCTGTTTTAAAACATATACAGTAAAACCTCTCTATACCAACCCCTCCACAAATCGACCACTCCCCTATATCGATCGCTTTATTTGGGCCCCAACGATACCATTGTAAGGATATTCTACCTCTCTAAACCGACCACCTTCCTAAATGGACCACTTAAAGTCGGTCCCATGGTTGGTCGATTTTACTGTATATATATATATACATACATATTATTTTAAAATTTTGCCTTTGCCCAATGGCAATTACTGGGTATGTTACTTTTTTTCTTAAAGATTTATACTGCCTATCATGTATAAATCTGAATAGACTTGTTTTCACCATTAGACAGTTTGTCGATAGAAAGCCCGAGCCTACACTTTTACCGACCCAAGGGATTTTTAACCTCCCACACCACATAGACATGGTATGAGAGCAACTGGCCTTTGATGACGCTGTAAGTTATACACAGCGGTGGAAATCCAAATTGGCAGAGGTGGGGGCATAGGGAATCGAACCACTGACCTTCAGATTAGGAGTCCGACCTAGAAAAAAGTCAGACACTCTAACCACTCCGCCACACAGAACACCACACTTACCCCAGCCTTTGAACCAGTTGTGGACCACTGGTTGGAACGGAAGATAGTCCAAACCTAGCAATGAAAACAGCAGTTATTGGTCTTCTATTCAATATGTTTGTTGGATCTGGGTATGTATGTATGTATGTATCATGTATGTGTGTATGTATGTATGCATATATGTATGTATATATGTATGTATGTACACATGTATGTATACATGTATGTATGTATACATGTATGTATGTATACATGTGTATATGTATTCATGTATACATGTGTATATGTATTCATGTATTTATGTATTTATGGATGTATTCACACATACATGCAGACATGCATTGCACGCAATGTATTTAGAACAGAACTTGAACATGTTAGGATTAACTGCTAGATTCATTGCTTACACAAATATGTAGTAATTTCCAATTACATGCTGTTTCAAAAAGTTTAATCTGAATTTGTATTTGCAGGAAAATGGCGAATCACGACGTCACCTCCGGCCCGGCTCCCTACCCCGCATCTCAGACACACTCAAGGTAACCACTTGATCCCTTACCATAGAGTAAAGCTCCCCACTGCCACTAATGCCTGGTACACACCTCCCGTATACGATTCACGCGCTAAAACTGACTGCGTTTCACAACCCGACCGGTCCCATTTCGCGACGTAAAACTGGCCGATTCATTTTTCGAATGTCTTGCGATTCGAGTTTTAAGCCCTAAAACTGAGTTTTAAGTCGCGAATCGCAAGGCTCTGGTGTGCTAGGGGGTCGCCCACCTAACGACTAAAACTCAAACTTAGTCGTGAAGCGGGCAGTTTTAGGTCGTATACGGGAGGTGTGTACTGGGCATTACTCTCTGACGGTTCAATGACATTTGCCACCCGCTATTTGCCAACTGATAATTTCCACCCAACACTTTCCTGGCCAGGACTTTTAGTCGAATAGATTCCTACCCAATGATCAAGAGTGCACACTAATATATGCACACACACGCGCACGCACACACAGACACACACAGACACACACAGACACACACACACAGACACACACACACACACACACACACACACACACACACACACACACACACACACACACACACACACACACAAGCACACACACACAAGCGCACACAAGCACACACACTAAAATAATGCTAACCCTTATACAGTATAACCCCGTTAAACCAAACTTGAAGGGACCCTAGAAATTTGTTTGGATTAACCGATCATTGGTTTAACCGAGCTTTGACTTTCACTTGGCTTTGGCAAAAACGAGGGTGCATTATGAATGTACAATGTATGTGGACACTATGATTATTGTTTTTTTATGTATATACAGTTTAACCCGATTAAACCAACCTCAGTTAAATCAAACGATCGGTTAAGCCAAACTTTTTTCGGCGACTGGCAAAATACTGCTATTTATCATATAAAAAAAGTCTCAGATGACCTTAAAACCACATGAAAGTTTGGTTTAACTGTACCGGAAGTGTCCTGGGGCGGACAATTTTATTTGGATTAACCGACTTTCGTTTAACCAACTTTTTTAATATGATAAATGGTAGTATTTTGCCGGGCCGCCGAAAAAAGTTTGGTTTAACCGAGCTTAGTTTAAAGGGGTTGTACTGTACTAAGTTATAGTTCATTGGGACTAACTACCACATTGTCTCAGTGTCTCAGACTAGCGCACTGTTACAAATTTTACACCGAAGCTAAGATTCCATATACAATATAACCCCGTTAAACCAAGCTCGGTTAAACGAAACGATCGGTAAATTCAATTTTTGTTTCGGCGGCCCGGGAAAATACTACCATTTACCATATAAAAAAAGTTGGTTAAACCAAAGTAGTTTAATCCAAATTATCGGTTAATCCAAACAAAATTGTCGGACCCCAGGCCACTTCCGGTACGGTTAAACCAAACTTTCATGTGGTTATAAGGTCATCTGAGAACCCACCAACTTTTTTATATGATAAATGGTAGTATGTTGCCAGACCGCCAACAAAAAATTGGATTAACTGATCGTTTAGTTTAACCGAGCTTGGTTTAAAGGGGTTATACTGTATACAGGTATTGCAGGTATAGCAATACCTCAGGGAGTTTGACGCCCCTGCCTTGCAGAGTTGTAAACCACTGCCTTGTGGTACAGGTTCTTGACAGAACCGAAGGCTAAGGGAGCAAACCCTAAACAGAAAACCATGTCACTGTGGCAGCATTAAGGGTGGTTGATGTATGGAACTCCCGACCAGCCACTGCAGGGACAAATAGTTTTGCGCCTGTCTTGACATGTTCTTGCCGGTGTGAAACCTCTATTTGCTCCCCAAGAGAGTGCTGCTGGTAACTTGCAAAAGCCAGCAGCACTTTAACACTTTTGCAGGCAGCTTTCATGAAATGTAATACCATCAAGAGAAACCTGAAGCTGAGAGACATTAAGACCGACTCATTGGCGCAACTCTCACAGCAGAGAGCTAAATAGAGAGCGGCAGTCAAGTAATGAAAGCAGTCTTTGTCGCATCACGACCGACATCATGATGATGATGATGACTGTATACACATAAAAAAAAACAATAATCAAAGTGTCCACATACATTGTATATTACATGTGCAATACATGCTTACCTCCCTCAACTGGGGGCATACATTTGAATAATAAATATAAATAATAAACATAACCTAAATAATAACTAAATTTTAATAATAAATAAAAATAAACATAATATAAATAATAACTATGAATACTGACTATATATAATATGTATAATTTATATATTATATATAATAAATAGATATATAATACATCTATTATATCTTTACTTTACATTGATTATTTTATATTTTAAGTATATATTTAGGCTGTCTCCAGAAAACCGGAAAAATCCAGAAATCCTGGCCACTTCCGGTCCCAAGCATGCCGGACATTTTGGTCCGGTACCAGTATTTGACAAATGGCTGGGCCTTTGTGGCAAGACAACCCCGGATGTCAATAACTGAATAAGTGCCCTGGCCTTTCCCTTCTCCTTATTTGGCAGGGATGATATTTTTCAGTTTTTAAACAGATTTCCGGGTAGTTTTTTTTCCGCAGCCTGGGGTCATTTTTGATATAGGGGGTACGGTAGTTAGCCTATAGGACGGAAATTTGCCGTCGGGATAATAATCTAGGCTTGATTTCCGATTTTTGGTGGTCCCTGAAACCACTATCATCACTATAAATTTATTTTCCTGTATATTTGTTTGTTATGTAAAGCGCCTGAGAACAGCTTGCTGGATCGGGCGCTGTATAAATGTTTTATTTTAGTTATTTTGTTATTCCCGTGACGTCATCAACCGGATCCGCGGCCATTGTGGCGATATCACCATTGACAATGCATTGAGTTTGACGGTACGCGCAGTGCAAAACGTCTATTTTATTCAAAATTAATAGAAATACAGAACCCAAACCGTATAAATTTAATATAATCTGTTCGTTGAATATGTTTTCTATATGTGTTCCAAGTGGTTTGTTTCTAGGTGGTGTGGTTCTAGAGATATTTCACTTTTTCTGTATGAAGATTGCTCATGGCCATTGACAATGCATTGAGTTTGCTGGTATGCGCAGTGCAAACTGTCTTTTTTATTCAAAATTGATAGAAATGCAGAAGCCTAACCTTATAAATTTAATATAAACTATTCGTTCAATATGTTTTCTATATGTGTACCAAGCGATCGGTGTCTAGGTGGTGTGGTTTTAGAGATATTTCACTTTTTCTGTATGAAGATTGCTCACGGCCATTGAGTTTGCAGTGTGACAGTGTGTTTATTATTATGGTTACTATCGCCACAATGGCCGCACTTCCGTTTAGCGTGACGTCAGTGCATACCCTGTATTTGGGAGAGTTGGGTGTACTTGACAGGTCACGTGACGTTTCCGCCAGTGTTGATGTTTATAGCCCTCTCCTGCGCCCACCTATCCCGGCTGAGCGTGGCGACACCATGTGGTGTGTGGCCATGTGTCGTCTGTGTACACAGTACTGAGGAAGCAGTTGCTATGGAGACTGACCTGTCAATCACTCACTAGGGATAAATAGTTCTCACTGTCTTTTTTTGTTTTTTTTGTTGGTAAATATTTTACTCATCTGAATACATATTTTGTCAGTGTCGAGGCACTGGTCTTCCATGTGAGTATGTAGTACATATAAATAAGTAGCCAATGTGAGATAATAAATTAATGTCCGCACACACTGATGAATCCAAGCTGCATATTTTTTTTGTTTTGTCCATTAGTTGTTTAAGCAGGTGAAATTTCAGTCATAGACGACTTGTCTTCCTCATTCCACTGCTGGTCGATAGAAAGCCCGAGCCTACACTTTTACCGACCCAAGGGATTTTTAACCGCCCACACCACATAGACATGGTATGAGAGCAACCAGCCTTTGATGACGCTGTAAGTTATACACAGCGGTGGCAATCCAAATTGGCAGAGCTGCGGGCACGGGGAATCGAACTGCCGACCCTCAGATTAGGAGTCTGACCTAGAAAAAAAGTCAGACACTCTAACCACTCCGCCACCGAGAACGCCACTAAAGCTGCATAGTCCGATGAAAACATAAAATTTGGATTGCACTTAAAGTTGCATAGTCTGATGGTTTTGCGTTTCTGTCATTTTCTGAGATAAATATATTAGGTTGATGAGTACTGTACCTTACTTTAGTTTGAAGTAACTTTTATTTTAAATGGCTAACTTTTGAGATATTTGAAGTGCAACAAAGTAAAATTAATTTTGGCGAGCATGCCAAAACTCTGACACCATAGGCTTTAGTAGTAACAGGTACTATTCAATTGCCTCAACACTCCCTTCTAAGTTCTATGTGGTGGCAAATATTTATTAAGTGCACCAGTATCGAAGTTAGATATGAAGAATCAAATCGGGATAATTGCTTTAGTTTTGAAAATTTGATGTTTTCATTCGACTATGCAGCTTTAATATACAGGTTGGATTCATCAGCGTGTGTGGACATATTATCTCACATTGGCTATTTGTTTATACATACTCACATGGAACTAATGATGGTAATATAAACATTGTTCGTGTTGGTTCGTCAACATGGGTAATTTGCATGCAAACAAGGAGGTATTGTGGTGTCGCCACCTGGGTTCAATCCTGCTAACCACCACTCCTCCTGCCGGAATCCTCGCGAACTAACTCTTGCACGCGAGACTTGTGACGTCACACCCGGTCGTCGTCGGCCCGCCAGATCCTGCTTCCATCACTATGCCTCCAGCAGCCGGACCACCAACACCACCAGCTTTGCACCTCCTCAGACACCACAAGACACCTCAGCCCGGGCTTGTTCTTCACACCGAATATGCCTCGTGCCGCCAAGCGTCAACGTCAATGACACCACATCCGCCTCGGAGGCCGCCGTAGCAGATGTCGCCCCACACCCCCGGGGATGGCCCCGCTTGGTGGTGGCACCACCACCCACTGTCAACCAGCAGCCGACTCCAGCATGCATGGATGCCGCCCACGGAGACACCTCGGACACCACCCGTCAGGTCACCCTACTCCAGCAGTCTCTGACCGACATACTAGCTCAGCAAGGCAAAGTCAATAAGGCTATGTTGGAGTGGATGTCGGCCATAGAGACTACCAAAAAGAAAAGGAGACGCTACCCCAGTCGGAATCCTCATCCACCTCATCACGCTCTTCGTCTAGCCATCGCCACGACGCCTCTCGTCACAACGAACGGCCGAGTTGGGATAAATCCTCCTCCCCAGAGCCGAGCCGATCATGGCGCCCAAACTCCACATCACGTAGCAGCAAGTCGCACCGAGGCCACGAAGATAAGGACCGTCGCCGGACAAAGGGAAGCCACGACAAAAGGCGCTCCCCGTCATGGGAGGATGATCAAAGACACCGCAAAGTTATCGATGACATAATGCATGCGAACAACACTTACAACAAGCACTGCATAGGTAGGAAGCCACTTCTTCCTCATACCTTTGTGATTCGCAGGGAGCAGAAAGGGAAAGTAGGCCATGGCGAGAGTGCTTGGCATGAGCACCTGTCTGCTATCCACAGGATGGCCAAGGACTCGTCCGTCCCTCACACCTGGGCCAAGCCACCTGCGGAACACATTGAACATATCGTCGAGATGGGCGGAGAATGGGACTGGGACACCTGCCTTGTGTGGTCAGAACGAATCTTCAATATGATCGATGATGGCAGGCTTACCAGAGCCTGGAAAGACAGGACATCCAGCGGGACGCCTGTCTCACCAGGAGCAGAAACTACCAAGCCCCAAAATGCATCAGTTCAAGCAGACGCCCACAACGGTTACCACAACAGTGCCCAGATGACGGTCACCACAGAAGCGAAGCATGGAACACCTCATCATACCAGCAGTACAAACGGCCCGAATTCAACAACGACAAGGATGGCCGGCCGTGCCACCGCTGGAACTCGGGCCAGGACTGCGGATTCACCACTTCCCACATGTGTGCACATGGTGCCCCAATAAATACCGCGCGCCAACCCTCATAAAGAAACCGAGTGCAACAACAAGAAAAGGCAGCTTGAGAAGAGAAGCCAGAACACTACGGCAGAAAACAATACGAAAAAAATCGAGCCGTTAAATCCAACAAAAACCCCACACGAGTGACAGGCCGAAAACCATTACCCGGCACAACATCCGACAGCCACGCACACAACAAAGGACCCGAAGCGCCCCCCCCCCCCCCCCCCCCCGACACCTCCGCTCGCACCAACCACTACCATCACACTGCTGATGAACGTGATACCAGTAATCAGCCACCTGGGTGACATCTGGGCGGACACACCAGACCTCAGAAGCCCATCCGACACCTCATCAGAGTCAACTCACTGCACCCGGCGGTGAAACCACCATCCCAGGAACAACAAGCACCACCAGCCACACCCCACCCTCAGAAGTCAATGCTGATGACATCAGCACACCCGCACACCCCAGTAACACCGAAGATGCCCGCCCGGACCGAAGTGCAGAAACAACACCTCCAACCGGCGCCGCCACAGAACCCCCCCCCCCCCCCTGCCACCCACAGATCAGCGCTAATCCCCTGGATGGCCGACAGGGACCAGCAGTTCACGACAACAGCCACTCAGATGTCCACGCCTCAGAAGCACGCACACACCGCCAACCACACCGCCCACAAGAAGGCGGCGACTTGCCAACCGCCGCAACCACTTGCACAGACAACACCAAAGGAGCCTAGCGCGCCACACGCCACCACCTCCCCACCACACCAGACAGCACTACAACACATGACACCCCCGTGCCAGTGGCCGGCACTGGCACCACAAACCCCAGCTGCCAGCACTGGACCTACATAGTCACTCCTATCAGCAGCCAATACTCTAAAATCACACCTGCAGCTTCCAGAGACGGCCCCGTACGAGTGAGTGAGGTTGTGAGTGCTAGTGGGGGGGCGGGGGGGGTGTGAGGGTAGGGCTAGTGCGCCCCACCCCAGCCCTCAGCACCCTCCCCCTGGCCGCAACCCCTGACGACCCAACAAAGGAGCGTCCCGATGCCCTCCTCACCAGCAACCATCACGCACATGCATCCGATGACAGAGAGGAGGCAGAGAGGAGGCAACATCACATCCAGACATCGAACCAGCACCCCCGTACGATCTGCCGCACACGCCAATCACCTACCAGCCAACCCTCCTACGCATTTGGCCGACAGCAGTGGCCAATGCATGGAGCAACAAGCAGTACCTTGACATATACAACATTGTACGGGCCACTGGACTCCCCAACCACATCGCAGCACGGATACTGGTACCATCCGCGCTCAACATCACAGCATAGCGCATGCTCCTCGAAGGATACCACAACGGCCAACTGGTGGTCTTCCTGGAGTACAGATGGCCGGCTGATTACTACACTGCCGACGACCCACCCAAATGGGCCAGCACCAACCACACTGAAGACCCTGACCACCTCCGATGGATACAAAGATACGTCCGGAAGGAAGTCGAGCATGGTGCACTCCTCGGCCCCTTCACCAAGACTCCTTTCACCCCCTGGGCCCAGACCAGCCCCATGATGACTCGCCCAAAGAAGAACACTGATGAGAGGCGTGTCATCGTGGACCTGAGCTATCCCAAGGGAACCAGCGTCAATGCGGGCATCAGGAAGGGACACTTCCAAGGAAGGCCCACCACATACACCCTCCCGGGAATCATGGACCTGGCTCACAAGGCTCGGCCAGGCCTGCTATATTTAGTCAGCAGACCTGGCCCACCATACTGTCAGCTCTGGGCATGGCCCTTGTCGGTCCCGCTGCTAGGAATAACTCTGGACTCGGAGGTGTATTTCGACATCGCACCAGCATTCGGGTGCAGGACTTCTTCAATGGCCTGCGCCCGAACAACCAACGTGGTCGTATACCTTCTCCGATGTCGCAGACACTTTGCCATATGTTACCTCGACGACTTTGTCGGGGTGGCAGCCACCAAGAAAGCCGCCGACGCTGCCTACATCAACATGCTCGATATTGCTGCCCAGCTGGGCCTGGCGCTGTCGCCTATAAAATGTACTCCTCCAACCCACCGCCTCGAGTGGCTGGGGTACAAAGTCTGCATGCAGCAGATGACTGTGCGAATCCCGGATGACAAATTATCCGATATCGTCACCGAATGTTGTGATATCACCCACAATCCCAAAATCACCAGGAGCATCCTCCAGCACGTCGTTGGACATCTACAACACGTTGCCAGGTGTGTTGCGCTGGCTTGGCACTTCATGAACCGGATCCTCGCCATGCTGTGTACCACCCCTCGGACTGGAAGACACCCCATCACTGTTGAACTGACACGCGACCTCGCTTGGTTCTTCGACTACGCCAGGACGACCAATGGCATAGTCCTCCTCCATCCCCCGGCCAAGGAACGATGGGTCATCGAGTGCGACTCGTCGCTCCTCAGTGGAGGCGCCCACTCCGAGGCAGGGTACTACTCCGAGGAGTACCCCGTCGACTACCTTGGGAGCGGGCGCCACATCAACTGCCCCGAAGCCCTCAATCTCGTCGTGACAGTACAAGCCCTCGCGACCTTGAGGCCCCAGGACTACGTCATACAAGTAAACACAGACAATCAGGTCTCCCAGTCCATGCTCTCTACTGGTGCCGGCAAGGAACTCTGGCGCCTCGTGGCCCTCCACTCGACCGAGATCGAGGTCGTACACAAGGACCTGGTCCTGGCCGACGCCCTGACCCGGGCGCCATTCCATAGTTCAGTGCGCCAGTGGGCGCGCAACATTACCGCCACCCTCAGGGCCTTGCTCGACACCGGACCTCACCCACATCCCGGGTCATTCACCCTCCACAGCGTCCGGCGTGGAGGTGCCCAGGCATGCGCCAAGGCAGGCAGGCGCCCAACTCGACGACCTACGGCACCTTGGCAACTGGCACTCGACCACGATATACACATACGTCCCCCAGGCCGCATTCTCCGCAGCGACTCAGGCTCTCTCCACCCACTTGGTTGAGAGCCTGAATCGACGAACATTTGACATTTGAACTTTTGACCTTGTGAACATTACTACTATACCTGACTACTACTTGAATAAAGTCCATATCAAAGAAGCTGCTTGTTTGTGTCATAAATTGTTCATGTTGGTTCGTCAACATGGGTAATTTGCGCGCGAACAAGGAGGTACTGTGGTGGCACCTCTTGGGTTTGATCCCGCTAACCACCATGCCTCCTGCCGGAATCCTCGCGAACTAACTCTCGTACACAAGACTTGTGACGTCACGCCCGGTCGTCGTCGGCCCGCCAGATCCTGCTTCCATCACTACGCCCTCCAGCAGCCGGACAACCAACACCACCAGCTTTACTTGGCCCCCACCCATCCTTACAAACGACGATAGGGTTGACAGCCTGAATCGACAAACATTTGACCTTTGAACTTTTGACCTTTGAACTTTTGACCTTGTGAACATTACTACTATACCTGACTACCACTTGAATAAAGTCTATGTCCAAGAAGCTGTTTGTTTGTGTCGTAAATTAACATATATAGATAGCTAATTCTTGGGTAATTGTCAGGGTATATTTGGTTGGTTGGTTGGTTGGTTGGTTGGTTGGTTGTTGGAGTTTTACATTCTGGCAACATCTAATCTCATATCAGGATGGGTACTGACTTGTGACAGTGAACACTCATGGTGACTTTGTAGTGCTGCCCACTGGGAAATCAGGCTGCCAGCACAATCACCCGATATCCCACTCAGCCACATTATCCTGACACTAATCTAACTAGTGTGTATATTTTGAGATTGGACACAGACCAGTAGGGTGGAATGGAGCTGTAATATGCACCAACACCAACACCTCCACCTCCACTACTACAACCAAAACCACCTCAACCACCACCACCAAAACCACAACTACCACCACCGACACACACCACCACCACCACCGTAACCATAAATTCGGTTGATCGTTAATATCTACCTTACTTTTATTTTAAATTACTAACCTTGGAAATATTTGAAGTGCAATCATGCTGAATTAATTTGGGCAAGCACCATAGCCATAAACTGCTGCAGTAACAGGTCCTATTAAATAATTTAAACTCAGTATTCCCAACTATGCAGCAACAAATGTTTAGCATTGCATAGTCCGATGAAGCATCAAATCTTCAAAACCAAAACAATTATCTAGATTTGATTCTACATATCTAACTTAGATACTGATGCACTTATTAAGTATTTGTTGCCGCATAGAAGGGCATGCTGAGTCGATTTAATAGAACCTGTGACTGCAAAAGCCTATCAGAGTTTTGGCGTGCTTGCCAATATGAAGTCGACATGTTTACACTTCAAATATCTTAATAAAAGTTAGCTATTTAAAATAAAAGTTACTTCAAACTAAAGTAAGGTAGATTATGACAATCAATTTAATATATTTATCTCAGAAAATGATGGGAACTCAAAACCATCAGACTGCAACTTTAATAAGTACACCAGTACTTAAGTTAGTTGAATCAAATCAAATCTAATTGAGTGTTATGGTTTCAAAAGTTTGATAATTTCATTGGAATATGAACTATTAATATATTGATCTAAAGAAACCCCCAAAATATGGCAGAAACTCAAAACCATAGGGTTGATTTGTTTACCCCCTTAAGTTTAAGCCAACACTATCCATATTTAGTTGGAGATTAATTGCTTGAAGTTAAAATTGTAAGAATAAGTAGCAGGAAAAAATCGTTTCACCTGGGATTAGCCGCGTGTACGGTGAAGGGTATCATGGGCTCAGTCCATCCGGTGACCTCTGGGCTGAGGTCATGACCGTTACCAAGTATCACTGGGGACCCCTACCGGCAGGTCAATGCGTGACTGGTGTTAACGGGCTGTAGTATAGATCTTAAGCAAAGGCACTTGAATTTCACCCTCATTTATTATTATTTTTTTAGTTCAATATTTGTCTTCATCTGAATATCGCTTTTGGTGGGTTTTCTCCTTGTTTTTTTGGGTTAAATTTGAATATTTAATGACATCATTAAATATTTCATGATCTCATTAATTCGATTTAGACATATCATTAAATAGTTAATGATACCATTAAGATTTGATGATATGTTCAAATCACCTAAGTAACATATCTACCATGGCTTGTGTACCAACGAACCTATCTCCTTGCGACCACCTTGCGACCAAAGCAATGTTCGCCGACTTCTGGTCGACCATTTTGGTCGCAAGGAGGTTTTTAGTGCAGTATGTGCAACAACCTTGCAATCATTTTGATCCCAAGTAGGTCAGCGACCACTGAGGTCCACTTTGTGACCACCTGCCAACACTTTGTGACCACTTGGGGTTTTTTTTGTCGCAAAGTGGTCGCAAGCAGTAGCGTGACTGGGTTATTATTAACTAGGCTTGAATGCAGAGTCAAAATGACTTGTGAAGATCTCCTGGAACAATTGGTTTCACTGTTAACGCGTGGGACAGTGTAGATTATGTTACTATGGTGCTATCACGTGTGTTGGGTGTGTCACGTGACAACTCACGTGACACTATACACCACCTGGTGGGTGTTTAGTTTAATTACAGGTGGAGCCATGTCTGCTGTAATTTGATCGGTCTCTGTCATGGGCTATTTTGCCACGTTACTGACTGAGCTCTGGCTAACTATCAACTGTTCCTAATTCCAAATTGCTGAAATCGCCCTCTTTTGATTGCTGGAAGCATATTTTAAATAATGTAGCACACGTTGGAGTTGAGGCAGATTGCTATGCAGTCATCCTCCTGAGCATGTGTTCAAGGTTGAATATCTCCGCGATTTCGCGGATTTCCGCGATTTCATGGATGTCCGCGATTTGTTATATTCATCGGTTAAAGTTGCATAGTTGAGTTTCTGAAATTTTCTGAGATAAATACATTAGGTTGATCGTTATTATGTACCTTACTTTAGCTCGAAGTAACTTTTATTTTAAGTGGCTAACCTTTGAGATATTTGAAGTGCAACCATGCAAAATTAATTTCGGCAAGCTTGTCAAAACTCTGATCCCATAGGCTTCTGCAGTAACAGGTCCTATTCAATTGCCTCAGTATTCCCTTCTATTTAACTACAAATGTTTAATAAGTGCACCAGTATCTAAGTTAGATATGTAGAATCAAATTTAGATGATTGTTTTGGTTTTGAAAATTTGATGTTGTCCTCAGACCATGCAGCTTTAACTTTACAAAACGCCAAAATATACGACAGTAATTGGTTAGTTAGAATTTCATTCTTATATAAAACCCCAAGACGAAAGAATTTGCCATGGGCGATAATACAGTCAAAATGCAAACATTTGAAACCTGACTTCGGCATTTTCCCGCCATTCCCTGACAGTGCTAATCCTATGGGGGAATATCAGCGTTTTCGCGGAAATTCGCCGTTCGTTCTGCCGGAACCCGCAAGGTGGCGCCAGGGTCTCCGCCTAATTTCCACAACCACGGATTCGCTCTACCGAAACCCGCTAGGTGGCGCCAATGTGTCGGGCTGATTTCCGCGGTTTCTTTGCGTGTCGGATACCGTTTTCATTTCTGATAAGTCAGAATAACTAACACATCATGTGTTAGTTATTCTGACTCCGTTTAAAGTGAATATCTGACTATCCGAACGAAACATCCACCAAACAAATGTCCGCCATTCAGTGGTCAATTTTGTCACCCGTGTCAATCATCTGACATTTGGTGCGTTAACGAGGGTTGACTGAAGGTATAGTTGGCCAGATTTAAGCTGTTGTCGAGAATGGTTACTCTAGCTTGGTGTTCTCTGTGGCAGAGTGGTTAGAGTGTCTGACTTTTTTCTAGGTCGGACTCCTAATCTGAAGGTCGGTGGTTCGATTCCCCATGCCCCCATCTCTGCCAATTTGGATTTCCACCGCTGTGTATAACTTACAGTGTCATCAAAGGCCAGTTGCTCTCATACCATGTCTATGTGGTGTGGGGGGTTAAAAATCCCTTGGGTCGGTAAAAGTGTAGGCTCGGGCTTTCTATCGACAAACTGTCTAATGGTGAAAACAAGTCTATTCAGGCTTATCCATGATAGGCAGTATAAATCTTCAACAACAACTTAGTTTAAGGGGGTAATTCACAATTATCAACATTTTCACAAGCGTACACAACATCCCCCCCCCTCCCCTCCCCCCAGAAAGTGGTCAATAAGAATGTTGATATTGTGGTGTGATTGTTAGCGCGCTACCCCCGGAAGTGTGGGTTCAAATCATGCTTAATTTAACCAACATTCTTAATAGTTTTAGAAACATACCGACCAGAAGGGAAGGCCGAATGAGTGGAGCGCCCATCTCCTGTTTTGGGAGATCGGAGGATCCGAACCCCTGGATTCATGGATTCGAGACCTGGTCGAGTAAAACCAATGACGTAAAAATTGATACCTGTCGCTTCCTAGCCTGGCGCTCGGCATTATTAGGATAGGGCAAGGACTGGTTGGCTCCATGTCAGGATAACGTGACTGAGTGGGATGCCGGGTCATGGTGTCGACCGCCTGATTTCCCAATAGGGAAGTACTATAAAGTCATCATGAGTGTGCACTGTCACAAGTCGGTGTCTGTCCTAATATGACCTTAGATGTTGCTAGGATATAAAACAGCAAGCAAACAAACAAACAAACCCCAGCATATGGTTTGTATGCTTGCAGCGTTTGTACACACCGGGAAAACCCAATAATAATAATAATAATAATAATAATAATAATAATAATAATAATAATAAAATATTTATTTCCGCATGATCAATGTACACACAAGTTGATATTGAAAGCAGAAGTACAATACTTATGAGTTGCTTTCCCCATTTAAAAATCACACAGATACATTGCTTATGCCATATAAATAATAAATAGGAAAATAAAAGTTAAAAGCTGGAAAATAAAGTAATGTATTCAAGTTCTTGGTTATCGTTGAAAAGTATGGAGAACCCAAGAAATTGATCAATTTTATGTCAAATAAAATATAAATGGCTAAAATATGTTTTTAATATTTTTATTTATATATCTCACGAGGTGAGAATGACGCGGCCACAAAATCCAAGTGATAGCATCGCCATATTGGAAAAGACAGCTTGTCAGTTTTAGCTGTGACAGGTCATGAAATCCTCAGTGATGTTATTAATTTGGAAAGATTTACATTTAAAATTGTGTATGTTTTATTGTTATTTTCCAGTCCTCTCTTAGTTCCACAGAAGACGATGCCCTCCTGAACAGAAAACTCCCCCGAGAATTGTTACTACGGTAAGCAAACAACAAAAAAAGAGAGGAAGAATATGTTGTAATGAGTTGCACTCACGTGCACCGATAGTTTTGGGTGGGTAGATGGCTTGCATCATGGAGCAGGGATATATTCTTTGTATTTGACACCTGCCGTTGGCAATTTGTGGACATTATTTAGGGATGAAAGATCTCCGCGATTTCGCCGATTTCCGCGATTTTTAATATTCACCAATTAACATTGACAAAATGCCAAGGATTATATATGACAGAAATTGGTCAGTCTGAATCCTGTTTTTATGTCCTTAGATATTGCTAGGACATGAAACCCAAACAAGCTGAAAAACAAGGAGTGATTGCGGAGAGAGAAAAGGGGGGAAAGTGTCTCCACACTCCTGTAGAGGACGCCACTAGGGAAGCATGTCACCATTTGTTTTTCGCTAGTTAAAAATTGAATTAAACTGCATTTTTAATATCTGATCTTTTCCCATAATCTATTAGGCTTTAAAAAAATTAATATTGTGTTTCTTTTTTATTAACAAGGATGAAAGATCTCCGCGATTTTGCTGGATTTTCGTGATAACAATTTTCTAAAATATTGTCGTGGGGGTGATGAAAATGGGAAGTATTGCGCCTAGAGCGGGACTCGAACCTACATCTCTTTGCATTCTGGGCCAGTGTGCTAACCATTACACCACCTAGGCTCCCTGATATCACCATACTACCCACGCCTACCTGTCTATGTGGCTCCTTGCCTGAGAGGTCAGTGCAGACCACTACAATATTTTTGTATACCAGTTAACGTGAAACAAAATGACAAGGAATATGGATGTATATCACTATATGACAACAATTGGGTAGTTCAAATCCTGTTCTGATATGACCTTCAATCTTACTAGAACATGAAGCCCAAGCACACAGCTACGTACACGCCTATGATATGTAAATAGGAATAGGCTAGTCTAGTAATAAGAGTAGAACAAATTAAAATACATATATGCCAAGAAAATTTAAAAAAAAACTAGCCCAATGTCCAGGGATATAGAACACCACGTGTCTAATTATCCATCTGCTACTGAAATGCAGGCAATCAAATTACTTATCAGCAGCTACTGTGTTAAGATAACACCAACACTACAACTGGAGAGCATTGAAAACAAGCCTGGGTACCCAGGCTTATATGCTATGGACAGTATAAATACAGCGTCAATAAAAAAATTTTTTTTTAAAGATACAAAAAGTGTTAGGTATGGGTGATAAAATGGTCCCCAACAAGGACACTTGAAACCTGACTTTGGCACTTTCCTGCGATTCTCAGACAGTGCTAATCCTATGGGGGGAAATCCGCGTTTTCGCGGAAATTCGCTGTTGGTTTAATAATCTTGACTTGTTTTCCACAATATTTTGCCGAGACCACTCATCCGTGTATTAATAACAAACATAATAATGTTATTCCTAATAAACGATAATTTTGTATTAATTATAAACATAATACTCATGCAAGCTATTGGGGTTAAAGTGCTGCAATGGCACTCCACTGACTGACTTCTGTGTGCTTGTGTCGTTTCAGGATATTTTCATATATAGATGTCGTTACGTTGTGCCGCTGTGCGCAGGTGTCAAAGGTGAGAACGGAATAAGAACTTTACCAGTACCGCTTTCATCTTGATAGCGTCATCTATTAATTAGCATATTTACTCTGCCACCTATTAACCCATTCATAGTGCTTGCTATATGTGTACAGTACCGCTTTCAACTTGATAGTGCCATCTATTAGCCAATTTACTGAGTCACCTATTAATTGTGCCACCTAATAACCCATTCATAGTGTTATCTGTGTACAGTACCACCTTAACCTATTTTCTGAGTCACCTATTAACCCATTCACAATGCCACCTATTAACCCATTCATAGTGATATCTGTGTACAGTACCGCTTTCAACTTGATAGTGCCATCTATTAACTGATTTACTGAGTCACCTATTAACCCATTCCTAGCGCTATCTGTGTACAGTAACGCTTTCAACTTGATAACGCCATCTATTAACTGATTTACTGAGTCACCTATTAACCCATTCACAATGCCACCTATTAACCCATTCATAGTGCTATCTGTGTACAGTACCGCTTTCAACTTGATAGCACCATCTATTAACTGATTTACTGAGTCACCTATTAACCCATTCCTAGCGCTATCTGTGTACAGTAACGCTTTCAACTTGATAGCGCCATCTATTAACTGATTTACTGAGTCACCTATTAACCCATTCATTGTGTCACCTATTAACCCAGTCATAGCGCTATCTGTTACCTCTTTATGACACCACTTACTAACCCATTCATAGTTCCATTTATTGCCCCATTCATATCACCTCCGGTTAACACATTCATAGTGTCATCTATTAACCTATTCACAACCTATTAATCCATTCATCGTGTCATCCATTACCCTATTCACATCACCACGTATTAACTCATTCATAGTGTCATCTATTAACCTATTCACAACCTATTAATCCATTCATCGTGTCATCCATTACCCTATTCACATCACCACATATTAACTCATTCATAGTGTCATCTATTAACCTATTCACAACCTATTAACCTATTCACAGTGCTACCTAATAAACTATTCAGAGTGCCATGTATTAATCTATTCACAACCAATTAACCCATACATAGTTCCATTTATTACACCATTCACATCACCTATTAACTCACTCATAGTCTCACCTATTAACCTATTCACACCCAATTAACCCATTCATAGTGCCACCTATTAAGCTATTCAGAAGCTATTAACCCATCTATAGTACCATCTATCACCTTATTCACAACCTATTAACTCATTCATACTGCCATGTGTTAACCTAATCACAACCTATTAACTCATTCATTGTGCCATCTATTTTTCTATTCACTTTACCTATTAACTCATTCATTCTGCCATGAGTTAACCTATTCACAACCTATTAACTCATTCATTGTGCCATCTATTACTCTATTCACTTTACCTATTAACTCATTCTATTTTTCTATTCACTTTACCTATTAACTCATTCATTCTGCCATGAGTTAACCTATTCACATCCTATTAACTCATTCACACTGCCATGTGTTAACCTATTCACAACCTATTAACTCATTCATACTGCCATATGTTAACCTATTCACAAACTATTAACTCATTCATCATAGTGCCATCTATTACTCTATTCACTTGACCTATTAACTCATTCATTCTGCCATGAGTTAATCTATTCACAACCTATTAACTCATTCATACTGCAATGTGTTAACCTATTCACAACCTATTAACTCATTCATAGTGCCATCTATTAGTCTATTCACCTCACCTATTAAGCCATTCATACTGCCATCTGCTAACCCATTCACAACCTATTAACTCATTCATAGTGCCATCTATTAGTCTATTCACCTCACCTATTAACTCATTCATACTGCCATGTGTTAACCTATTCACAACCTATTACCTCATTCATAGTGCCATCTATTAGTCTATTCACCTCACCTATTAAGCCATTCATACTGCCATCTGCTAACCCATTCAAAACCTATTAACTCATTCATAGTGCCATCTATTAGTCTATTCACCTCACCTATTAACTCATTCATACTGCCATGTGTTAACCTATTCACATCCTATTAACTCATTCATACTGCCATGTGTTAACCTATTCACACCTATTAACTCATTCATACTGCCATGTGTTAACCTATTCACAACCTATTAACTCATTCATAGTGCCATCTATTACTCTATTCACCTCACCTATTAACTCATTCATACTGCCATCTGCTAACCCATTCACAACCTATTAACTCATTCACAGTTCTCCCTGTCCCTACTAAATAAGCGCCACCTCATATATAACAATAAGAGGTGGCGATTTTGAATTGAATTCATGCCAGATGACTTTGGCATGGGCACATCGAAATGCTGGACATATAGCATAGGCTTCAGCAGTGACAGATTCTATGAAATGGCCTCAATATCCCTTCTATGCAGCCATAAATGTTCAACGAGTGCACCAGCATCTGAGTTGGATTTGGACAATCAAATCTCGTTAAGTGTTTTGGTTTTGAAGATGTTTTGCTTTCATTAGGCTATGCGGTTTTAGTGTGGGTGGGGGGGGGGGGGGTTATAGAATGGTCCGGTGCCACCCATATGTCCTCAATATGTCACCTAATATGCACAGTCAGTGCTCAATTACAGGTTGCTTGCTTGTTGGAGTTTTACGTCCTGTCAACATCAAAGGTCATATCAGGACGGGTACCGACTTGTGACAGTGCACATTCATGGCAACTTCATAGTGCTGCCCCACTGGCAAATCAGGCCGCTGGCACCGTGACCTGATATCCCACTCAGTCATATTAGCCTGACATTAAACTTTTTAAAGGACCAGACGGGTGTCCGTCTCCCGTGCTGGTAGATCATGGGATCATGGGTTCGAGTCCCGGTCGAGTCAAACCAATGACTTTAAAATTGATACTTGTCGCTTCCTAGCCAGGCGCTCGGCATTATTAGGATAGCGCAAGGACTGGTGTGCTCAGTGTCAGGATAATGTGACTGAGTGGGATACCAGGTCATGGTGCCGGCGGCCTGGTTTCCCAGTGGGACAGCACTATAAAGTCGCCATGAGTGCGCACTGTCACAAGTCGGTAGCCGTCCTGATATGACCTTAGATGTTGCTAGGATGTAAAACAACAAACAACAACAACTTGAGCTAACCAGTCCTCGCCCTATCCTATTAATGCCGAGCGCCAGGCTTAGAAGCGACAAGTATCAATTTTATAAGTCATTGGTTTGACTCGACCGGGAACCCGACTCCCGATTTCCCCACACGCGAGGCCCTCGCTCTACCGATTTGGTCAGCACGCCCGGTGATCAATTACATGTGAAAGGAGGTGTCTGTTTAAATTTACTTAGTCATTATCCTCACATAGTTCTCATTTCATGCTGAGCTCTGAATTGCCATCAGCAGTTAATTACAAGTTGCCAAAGTGGCCAACCTAATTGGTGAAGCCGTAATTCCAATACATGTCCACAATCCCTGATTCAAAATTCAGCAATGCGAAAGGTTTTGAAAACTGAAGGTGTTTTTTGTGTCTTCAGCATATATAAATAAACTGCAATGCTATTTATTGTCTTTTTTTATCCCCACTTAGTGTGAATAATCATGCATTTCTGTGGAGAAATATCAATATGTTTGATTGCAGTTTGTTGGAAGCTGTATATGGGTCAGGATCACGAAAAGAGGCTAATTGGGGAAAGTTGTCGGCGTCGAGCATGGATGTCGGCGTCGATCGGTATAATTATAATTTAGCATTGACAGAGGTATCGGAAAGTCCTTGAATTTATCCTGAATGTAATGGTCGAGAAAATACAACAACCTTATTTGTTTCTAGATAATTTAATATAAAACAAAGAAATGCACGAGACTTTAAGAATTGCGACGCTGACATGTGTTAAAGTTGTCGGCGTCGATCATTGGATGTCGGTGTCAATCGGTATAATTATAGTTTAGCATTGACAGAGGTGTTGGAAAGTCCTTAAATTTATCCTGAATGTAAAGGTCGAGAAAATACAACAACCTTATTTGTTTCTAGGATAATTTAATATGAAACAAAGAAATGCACTACACTTTTAAGAATTGCGATGCCGACATCTTCAATTGACCACCGATTGGCCCGTTTTCGTGAGGCTGACTCATATATACCTCAATTTTAAAAGTGCGGATTTAAACAAATGTACTAGATGATTTATGGTCTATAAAGTATAATTATCACATTATTTTACTCATCAGGATATTACTATAATACACTGTAATAGTATTTATAGTCTTTATTTAGCCCACGTAGTGTGATTATTCATAGGTTTTTTTTTAAAGCCAATCTTAGGAGATTGGATAGGGGATAGGTATGGATAGGGTGAAGATATCAGGGAGCCTAGGTGGTGTAATAGTTAGCACACTAGCCCGGAATGAAAGAAGTGTGGGTTCGAATCCTGCTCTATGTGCAATATTTCCCATTTTCAACACACCCCGCGACAGTATTAAGTTTTTATAAGTATATGTCTAACCATTTTATACGCGATAAATTGCTCCCCTGCAATGTACATTTATTCAAAGTTGACTTCCTATTTCAGTACTGGAATTTTCTGGCGCTAGATGGCAGCAACTGGCAAAGAGTTGATCTCTTTGACTTCCAGACTGATGTTGAGGTAAGAGGTTAAAATATTAGTCCATGATGGTGTTTTAGTGAGTTTCCCCACACAACCTCTCCAGCTACTTGGATATTTGTAATTAGGTCATTCTCTGAAGCTTGGAATTAAAGTGTGCCATGGAAACCTAAAGTGAAAACCTTCCAAATAATGGCACAAACCATTACAAATAATAGCAGAATACATGGTCATATGAAGGTTTACATGTTGTACATTTGTCAGAGTTAAAAACAGTCTGTAACAGTCTATTTCACTTTTTGATTTTGATCTCGTACAAATTGAGCAATGCGGTAATATCTTTCACGTAACATGGAATCAAGTGCACACCCAGAGCACCATTTTAACATACACTATAAATCTAAACAAGATTCTATTGGGAACAGTAAAGCAAAAAGTTTGAAAAAAGTTTGTCTAAATGCATGGTGTTGTTATGTAAATTTTCACATTTTCACATTAGCGCAAAATCATACAAGCATACTTTTGATACATTTTGTGGGGAAGATTGTATTGTTAACATTCCTAAGACACAGAAGCAGCAATAATTATTTTGACTTGCTACTAAAAAAGAAATAATTAATTATCTATAAATCTATTTATTGAAAAAGTGTATGCATTATTTAGCACCCAAAAACACCCATCAGTGGAGACGACCAATTTGAGTCTGCTGATTTGGCGTTTAACCGGTGGTGTGCTAGCAATGGACTTCGACAATAACTTAGAATTACTTGATCGATTATAATGTGTTTAAAATTTGGAGTGTTACTTCTATTAAATATGCTTTTATGCTACTATGAGAAAATTATGCATTGTTTTAGATCATATGTATCATTGTTTTTGTTCATATCTATCTGATCATGGCAATTTAACCTTTCATATTGCAACCAGTGGTCCACAAATGTTTCATCAAAGGCTGTGGTATGTGCTGTCCTGTTTGTCAGAAAGTCCATATAAAAGACTCCTTGCTGCTTATCGGAGAGAATAACCTATGTGGCGGCAGCGGGTTTCCTCCAAAGAAATATGTCAGAATAACCATATGTTTGACGTCCAAAAGCCAATGATATGAAAATCAATGTGCTCTAGAGGCTTATTAAATAAAACAAGCTTTTTCCTTTCATTTTAAAAGATAGGATATATAGTTTTCTTTTACCAGTAGGAGATTTATAATATTCCAGAGCTTCTCGTGTGACATCTGACGTGGGTTTGGCAGAAGTTATTATTGTAATCTGTTACTTTCAGGGTCCAGTTGTTGAGAACATTTCACGACGAAGTGGCGGCTTCTTAAAGAGCCTTATACTGCGTGGCTGCCAGAGCATCACAGACGGTGCCCTCCGGTAAGTGTCAGTTAGTTGTATGACAGTTAGTTGTGTGTCAGTTTGTTGTGACAGTTACTTGTGTGTCAGCTAGTTTCATGACAATTAGGTGTCAATTAGTTTCATGACAGTTAGGTGTGTGTCAGTTGCATGACAGTTAGTTGTGTCTCAGTTAGTTGTGAGTCAGTTAGTTGTGTGACAGTTGTGTGTCAGTTAGTTGCGCAACAGTTAGTTGTGTGTCAGTTAGTTGCGCAACAGTTGTGTCAGTTAGTTTCATGACAGTTAGTTGTGTGTCAGTTAGTTGCACAACAGTTATTTGTGTGGCAGTTGTGTGGCAGTTGTGCAACAGTTATTTGTGTGACAGTTGGTTGGATGACAGTTAGTTGTGTGCAGTTAGTGTGCAACAGTTGGTTGCATGAGATAGTTGCATGACAGTTAGTTGTGTGACAGTTTATTGCGTGACATTTACTTGCATCACAGTAAGTTGTGCGATAGTTAGTTGCATGGCAATCTTACAGCAATTAGTTGTTTCATGGTTAATTGCAAATACTTATGAAGAAATTAGTTGCAGTTAGTTGCGAGTCAATCAATTGCAAGACAGTTAATTGCAATTAGTTTGTGAGTCAATTAGTTGTAATTAGCTATGAGGCAGTTAATTGCAATTAGTTGTGACAAAATCCGTTGCTACTTACAAATAGTTATGAGTCAATTAATTGTAAGGCAATTAATTGCAATTAGTTGTGAGGAATCTTTTTGCAATTAGTTGTTGAAGAAATGCCCCACCTGTTTTCCGCCTTTTATGCCGGGTACAACTTTCATCACTGAAAGATATTGGACAATGTAAGACAATAATTACTAGGATAAACATACTATTATTGAAGCATAATTCTGTTTTCAGTGTTTAAATTATTTACAGATTCCTCGCCACAGATATCCGCTTTTTTCTCTCTACTTTCTGTTTCAAATAAATGAAGTAAATATTGCTAATTTAATAATGTTTCCTCTTTTTCCCTTTCAGAACGTTTTCACAACAATGTCATAATATAGAGTTTCTAAACCTTAGTGGCTGTAAAAAGATCTCTGACGTGTAAGTATGCATTTGTATTTTACTCCATGTACATGCCACTTGATGAATATGCTAATGAGGGTTTCCACCAGAAAATAATTTGATGGTACGCAGAATGGGGGTCGAGGGGGGGGGGGAGAGGATGGGGGGGGGGGGATCTGGAGGCTTTGTCTCTGGCTCCGCGAATAACCTTTTAACAAATATAATCCCAACAATTTGAGGGTATTGAGTCGTACCATCAGAAGATTTAAGGGTATGGAATTTTACCCATTTTATCTTCTGGCAAAATCCCTGCTTATCCCAAATCCTTGGCGGCCAGTTGTGTTTACGAATTAAGAATTTGTTGGGATTTCAGAATAAAGGTTATAATCAATCAGTAATACTGCACTAAGAATATGTGAATACTCACAGTGGTATGAATAAAGACTCAAATATCTATTAACTTATATGATGTATAACAAATTATGCAAGTATAAAGATATGTAAGGGAATTATTACCATTATTGCTATACTCCCTAAGACCCAATGCTGTACTGTTGGCGCCACACACAGTCTCCTCGCCTCCACCGGATGTAGACCAGTGTCAGTCGCACCGGAGGATATATGTTAACTAGTGTAGACCTCTCAGACAAGGAAGGCAGGCCTGAATAGGGTGATTGCATTAGGGAGTCTAGATAGTCTAATGCTTAGGATGCTAGCCTTTGAATGGCCAAAAATGTGGGTTCAAATCGTGATCCAGGCGTTATATAACAATCTAGAAAATTACCCAAATTCTAACCAAGTCATGTTACAGATACATAGAGTAGTTCTACACTTGGCTCCTTCCTCCCTGACCCCCCCCCCCCCCCCCCCCCCACCCCATTCTAATTCCGTATCTCTTCTACCTATTTGTTTGCTGGTAGATCGTGGGTTCGAACCCTGGTCGAGTCAAACCAATGCCTTAAAAATTGATACTTGTCGCTTCCTAGCCAGGCGCTCGGCATTATTAGGACAGGGCAAGGACTGGTGTGCTCAGTGTCAGGATAATGTGACTGAATGGGGTACCAGATCATGGTGCTGGCGGTCTGGTCTCCCAGTGGGACAGCACTATAAAGTCGCCAAGAGTGCGCACTGTCACAAGTCGGTACCCGTCCTGATATGACCTTAGATGTTGCTAGGACGTAAAACAACAACAAACAAAACAAAACCTGTTTGTTTGTTTGTTTGTTTGTTTAACGACCCCCAGCACAAAAAGCAAAACTTTGGCTATTCGGGGTCATACAGTGGTTAAACATATCTGACTAAAAATAATTATTGTATTTCAAACACGTATCATAGAGCACATAACTGTATGCCAAAGAGCATACAACTGTGGTAAAATCAGAGGTGGTATATGATAAATAAAATCAGCAGTAAACGATTTTTAAAGTTAAAACCTGACCTCAAAAGCCTTTATAAACAGGTTCCATGATTTATTTTTAATTCACATATTATGATCCCCCCCCATAATATTACTTTTTGTATGTACTGGGGAAGGGGTGTGTGGGGTGAGAGTGTGTATGTTCTTGTATTACCACATAAACACCAAACCTTGGTTCCCCAGACATGTGCACACTGATCAGTGGGAACCAACCCTCTATGTTTAATTTTAAATGGAGTTGCACTTCTGCAAAACGAATGATTTAAACTTTTTAGCCGATGACAAATAAAGGTTGTGTTTTTGTTGTTGTTGCAGAACACGTTTTAGCTGAATACAAATAAAAAAATTTTTTTTTCTTTTTTGTTTTTTGTTTGCAGAACATGTCAGAGTCTCGGCTCCAACTGCCCAAAGCTGGGCCATCTTGACCTTGAATCTTGTGCCTGTATAACGAACAACTCACTCACCGCCCTCAGGTAAGTAAATCACTAAGTAACCGACCCCATTAATCAGATTATGCCTGTATAACAAACAATTCACTCACCACCCTCAGGTAAGTAAATCACTAAGTAACTGACCCCATTAATCAGATTATGCCTGTATAACAAACAATTCACTCACCGCCCTCAGGTAAGTAAATCACTAAGTATCCGACCCCATTAATCAGATTATGCCTGTATAACAAACAATTCACTCACCACCCTCAGGTAAGTAAATCACTAAGTAACCGACCCCATTAATCAGATTATGCCTGTATAACAAACAATTCACTCACCACCCTCAGGTAAGTAAATCACTAAGTAACCGACCCCATTAATCAGATTCTGCCTGTATAACAAACAATTCACACACCACCCTCAGGTAAGTAAATCACTAAGTAACCGACCCCATTAATCAGATTATGCCTGTATAACAAACAATTCACTCACCACCCTCAGGTAAGTAAATCACGAAGTATCCGACCCCATTAATCAGATTAGGATGGCCTAACCAGTCAGATATGTGTCTGGTTTACTTGTTAGTCCATTTAAACATCATCTATTTTTCACGGTTACTTTTTTTTTTTTTAGTAGTTTCTTAAGCGCTGCTCGTTGGCAAATTACCCATGTTAGTCTCGCCAACATGTTTAATGCATTCTGCTGCAGCGAGGGTTGCCACTTCCTGTACCACCTGAATATCTCATGGTGCGGGGCGGTGACGGACGACGGCGTACGGGCGCTGGCGGCTGGCTGCCCGCGCCTCAGTACTTTCATCTGCAAAGGATGCATACAGGTAAATTCAAGAATTTAAAAAAAAAAAGAAAAAAATGTTTAATGTCAAATTTGTCTTATTTTCTTTTTATATATCCATTTTTTTAAAGATTCAAATTATTAATGAAAAAAACATCTATAGAGGAATACATAAGGTAAAATCAGTATTAACAAAAAAAGTTTAAATTTATATATTTAACTTAATATATATATTTATTTATTTAAGGAAGGTTCATTTTTATTTGGAATTCTTTTTATATGTTCATTTAAAAAATTAAAATCATTAATACAATTTTTTTTATACCGGATAAATAAGGTAAAATCAGTTTAAGCATGTGGTCATTTTGACATTTCTTTGGAGGAAACCTGCTGCCGCCCCATAGGCTACTCTTTCCGATAAGCAACAAGGGGTCTTTTATATGTGCTTTGCCAAAGACTGGACAGCACATAACACAGCCTTTGATGAACCAGTTGTGGACCACTGGTTGGAATGGAAAATAGCCCAAACTGCAAATGTGTCCACTGAGCAGGATCGATAGGATGACCGCCACCTTCTCAGCTGGACACTCTGCCGCCTGAGTTACGTCCCGCTCCCCCTTTTTTTAAATTGTAATTGACACTGCGTATTTCCTTTTTAAATTGCAGATCACAGATGAAGGAATAAGTGCTTTAGCAACAAACTGTCAAGGAATGAAATCCCTCAGTATCAAAAGTTGTGTAGTAAGTACACCTTATTTCTAATCGGGAGCCATGGTTTGGAAGAGCCAGACATCTAAGTGCCCACGTGATTGTGGCTGTTTGCTTGTGGATAGCTAGAATTGTCTGTAATTAGAAATCCAGATTAAAATGCTATTTTTGCAATAGGTACATATACAAAACCTTTTAGACATCTGTTGGAGGCACCCGCTGTTAGAATTGCAAGTTGCACCCCCTAGCTCGAAGGCTATATGGCACCCCATAGCCCAGCAGCCCATGTGGAACTCCATAGCCACATAGCCAAGCAGGCTATGGGCTGCCACTTGCCACCGCAGAAGCACTCAACATTACTGTGACCAGACGGGATGGCCGAATGAGTTAGAGCGTCCGTCTCCCGTGTTGGTAGATCGTGGGGTCATGGGTTCGAACCCTGGGCGAGTCAAACCAATGACTTAAAAATTGATACTTGTCGCTTCCTAGCCAGGCGCTCGGCATTATTAGGATAGGGCAAGGACTGGTTGGCTCAGTGTCAGGATAATGTGACTGAGTGGGATATCAGGTCATGGTGCTGGCGGCCTGGTCTCCCAGTGAGGCAGCACTATAAAGTCGCCATGAGTGCGCACTGTCACAAGTCGGTACCCATCCTGATATGACCTTAGATGTTGCTAGGACGTAAAACAACAACAAACAAAACAGAACATAACTTGACCAGGCAACACTGCTCCATTGGTAATAATATTTTTTTCTTGAAGATTTATGCTGCCTATCGTGGAATCGAACCATTGATCTTCAGATTAGGAGTCCGTACTAGAAAAAAGTCAGACATTCTAACCACTCTGCTACAGAGAACACCATATTGCAGTGTTCGAAATAAGGCTTGTCCGCATGTCCGAGCCAAATGAGAGTTGGCACGGACAAGCAGAATATGACATGTACTGTATACCATGATGTTCTTCTCGACAAAATAAAAAAACAACATATATGACTCTATGCCACCACCGTCGTAAATTATGTGTGCAACTACTGTGAAGAAAAGTGTCACTAAATCATAGAAGTATGTTTTAGCAATGGCGACATGTAACTCGCAAGGGAACAAACACTGGTATATATTAGTGAGCGCATTGCACGATGGTAGCATTCGGTGGATGAGATGCTACCGGCACTCCGTTAATAATATTAATATAATGTATTTATATAGCACAATATGCAGGAATGAAAGATCTTCGCGATCTCACGGATTTCCGCGATTTGTTTTATATTAACTGATTAGTAGTATTCACAAAATGCCAATATATATATATATATATATATATATATATATATATATATATATATATATATATATATATATATATCCTCCGGTGCGACTGACACTGGTCTACATCCGGTGGAGGTGAGGAGGGTAGGTGGAGCCACCTGTACAGTGTTTGTCTTATGGAGTATAACAAATAATAGTAATAATTAACCCTTACGTATCTTTATACTTGCATAATTCATTATACATCACATATATATAATATATGAAGAGTTCAAACGCAAAACCCCTATAAACGCCAATCTAAAAAATTACTTATAGTATCAGATTTTTACCCGAAGCTACTTTTAATTCTCACATATTGCACTTTTCTTGAGAAGAGAAGGTTATGGAGCAATGAACAAAGAAATAGGTAGGTAAGAAATTGAGCCTCTGAAGGTTTAACACTCATGTTTATCTCAATTTTCGGAATGCGCTTTAAAAAAAAGTTCTTTCTTCGTTCGCAGAATATCACAGACGAGGCGATCCACAGTCTGAGCGAAGGCTGCCACACGTTACAGACGCTCGCCGTCTCTGGCTGTACCAATCTCACCGACGCAGCACTCGTCTCGCTGGGACAGGGCTGCCACCAACTCAAGTCAGTACCCGCCCTTACAGCGCCCGCTTTGTTCTGCAGCTCTAGTCGTTATGTAGTCACAGTCCGTTTGAGTAAAAATAGGCGTTGACATCTGTGTCGGCGTTGCCGTCAGCATCTGAGTCGCCGTAGGCGTCAGCATCTGTGTTGGCATCTGTGTCGGCATAGGCGTCGGCATCAACGTCTCTCTCAGCATCTGTGTCGGCATAGGCATCAGCATCTGAGTTGGCGTAGGCGTCAACATCTGTGTCGGCGTAGGCATCAGCATCTGAGTTGGCGTAGGCATCAGCATCTGAGTTGGCGTAGGCATCAGTATCTGAGTTGGCGTATGCATCAGTATCTGAGTTGGCGTAGGCGTCAACATCTGAGTTGGCGTAGGCATCAGTATCTGAGTTGGCGTAGGCATCAGTATCTGAGTTGGCGTAGGCATCAGTATCTGAGTTGGCGTAGGCATCAGTATCTGAGTTGGCGTAGGCATCAGCATCTGAGTTGGCGTAGGCATCAGTATCTGAGTTGGCGTAGGCATCAGTATCTGAGTTGGTGTAGGCGTCAACATCTGTGTCGGCGTAGGCATCAGCATCTGAGTTGGCGTAGGCATCAGTATCTGAGTTGGCATAGGCGTCAACATCTGTGTCGGCGTAGGCATCAGCATCTGAGTTGGCGTAGGCATCAGCATCTGATTTGGCATAGGCGTCAGGATCTGTGTCAGCATCTGTTTCGGAATCTGTGTTGGTGTAGGTGTCATAATCTGTGTCGGCATATGTGTCAGCATCTGCGTCAGCATCTGTGTCCGCGTAGGCATCAGTGTCTGTGTTAGCATCTGTGTTAGAGTAGGCATAGGCGTCAGCGTCTGAGTCGGTGTAGGCGTCAGCGTTTATGTCGGAATAGGCATCAGCATTTGAGTTGGTGTAGGCGTCAGCATCTGAGTTGGCATGGGCGTCAGAGTCTTTGTCAGCATCTGTGTCGGATTCGGTGTTGGTGTAGGCATCAGCATATGTTGGCATAGGTGTCAGTATCTGTGTTGGCGTAGGCATCAGCGTGTGTCGGAGTAGGCTTAGGCGTAGGCATAGGCATAGTTTTGGGGCTGTTCAAACATTACGTAACACTATTTTGGTCAAAATTAGACCCTTCTCTTTGTTGCGCTCCATAGCGCTAGACCATACACGTCACATAATGCTTGGACCTACACTCATCATCATCGTCATCATCATCATCAGCACCATCATCATAACAATCACCTCCCCACAACCACAATCACCATCACCGTCACCACCACCACCATCACTACCACTATCACTACCATCTACCGAACCACCCCCACCTTCACCACACCACACCACCTTGACCACCACCCCCACTACCTTCACCTTCACCACCACCTTCACTATCACTACCACCACCACCTTCACTATCACCAGCACCAACTTCACCACCACCACCACTACCAACACTACCTTCACCTTCACCACCACCTTCACTATCATCACCACCACCTTCACTATCACCACTTTCACCACCACCACCTTCACCACCACACCACCACCTCCACCTTCACTACCACCACCACCACCAACACTACCTTCACCTTCACCACCACCTTCACTATCATCACCACCACCTTCACTATCACCACCTTCACCACCACACCACCGTTACTATCACCGTCTTCCCCACCACCACCATCACACCACCACCACCACATTCATTATCACCATCACCACCTTCACTATCACCCCCACCACCACCTTCACTATCACCACCACCACCTTCACTATAACCACCACCACCTTCCAGATTGAATATCTGGCCATGCCATGCCGGCAGACAAGGAAACGAACGAGCTGATCGGGCTGTGAAGAAGGCCCTGAACTGTGATCTTGAACCGTGTGTGATCCCTCACTCTGATCTGAAACCACTAATAGCCACCCACATACAATCCAAATGGCAACATGAGTGGGATGAAAACATTAATAAATTTAAAGAAATTGAACCATCTGTGGGAAAGCCACCACAGACTCATGCTGGAGGTCGGCGGGACCAAGTGGTCCTTAGCCGCTGCCGTATTGGCCACTCATGGCTTACACATGCTTTTCTGCTCATGGGGGAACCTCCCCCTGAATGTATTGGGTGTCAGTCCCCGCTGACACTCAAACACATTTGACTAAGTTGCGTTGATTTTTTGGCCCTGCGCCAATCGTTCTACACTGCAGACAGTATGCATGACCTTTTTTACTAAAGTAAATCAGGAAAACATTTTAGCCTTTTTGAGGGCAGCTGGACTGTACCACCTCATATAGTTTACTAAATAAATTCTATCAACTATTAATAAAACTTTTCTTTTTCTATGGGAATTTGTTTCCCTTGACCACAAATATATGATTGTGAGCTTTCTAATTTAATGAGTGTCTATTGGCACATAATTGATTGTCTGCTTTTACATGTAAAAGCCATGGTTTGAACAAAAAGCAAACATTTCTCACCGTGAATATGCCCTATGCTGCCGACACGGCACAAAGCAACCACCAATCAATCAATCAACCACCACCTTCACCATCACCACTACCACCACCTTCACTATCACCACCACCACCACCAATTTCACCTTTACTATCACCACCACCACCGTCACCACCACACCACCACCTTCACTATCACAACCACCTTCACTATCACGACCACCTTCACTATCACCACCACCACCTTCACTATCACCACCACCACCTTCACTATCACCACCACCATCTTCACTATCACCACCACCACACTGTCACTATCACCACCACCACCTTCACTATCACCACCACCACCACCACCTTCACTATCACCACCACCACCTTCACTATCACCACCACCACCACCACCACCTTCACTATCACCACCACCACCACCACCATCACTATCACCACCATCACTATCACCACCACCACCTTCACTATCACCACCACCACCTTCACTATCACCACCACCACAACCTCCACTATCACCACCACCACCACCATCACTATCACCACCACCACCATCACTATCACCACCACCACCATCACTATCACCACCACCACCATCACTATCACCACCACTACCTTCACTATCACCACCACCACCACCAGCACCACCGTCACTAACACCACCACTATCAGCTACAAAACCACCACCACCATCAATGCTATTGTTACCGTTATCTGTACATTGTTAAGCACCTAATTATTAGTATAACCGTATCGTTATTCTTTTAGTTCATGTAGCTATTGGTTGTTGTTATTATTTGAATGACCAGTAATGTGTGTATGTAATAAATTCTAATTCTCTTCTTCTCGCGTATTCCATCCACAGAACTCTGGAAGTGGCAGGCTGTTCACAATTCACAGACAACGGGTTCCAAGCACTAGCAAAGGTACCCCACTCTATGCATACACGCATGCATTCCTCATGGGAGCGGGACGCAGCTCAGACGGTAGAGTGTCGCCCTGTGAAGGTGTCGATCATCCTATCGATCCTGCTCAGTGAACCCATTGAATTTGATATGTCAATCATCTCTGTCCCGCGTGTTGGACCTGTGGATTCCCGTGTTGGCATTCACTGGTATGACGTCACGACGTCATTACCGTATTGTCCAGGGGCGTGTCCAAACAATTATTTTTGGTCTAGCTAATTAAATAATTAAATTAATGAGAAAAATGAAACAAATAATTATTTTGTGTCTAACTGATTAAAGTTGCATAGTTCGATGGTTTTGAGTTTCTGTCATTTTCTGAGATAGGTATATTAGGTTGAGCGCAATAATCTCCCTTACTATATTTTGAAGTAACTTTTATTTTAAATGGCTGGCTTTTGATATATTTGAAGGGTAACCATGCAGAATTAATTTTGGCAAGCACACCAAAACTCTGACACCATAGGCTTCTGCAGTAACAGATTCTGTTACATTGGTCGTAATGCGAAGCATTACGCTTGATGCGAGGAGAGGAAGAGACCCTCCCCCGCCCCGGGCTGTCGCGCTGCGCTGACACCTCACCCGACGCCGCCACGCGCCGCTCCCTCCCCCGCCCCCGTGTCGCGCAGCATTCGCGCCTCACCCGATGCCCGCTGCTCACCGCCTCTCGCCCTCCCCCGGGCCGGCAGCATTCGCACCTCACCTGCTGTCACCCGTCCCCCTTCCCTTATAAGGCCGCCCGCCGGTGTGGTGGTTTCAGCGGGTTCCCGTGCTCAGAGGTGTCCCTCGCTTCTGCGCATGCGTCAGAATCTAATAAGGATGGCCGTAATCGATTAACACTACCCGTCAGAAATTCAAATAGAACACGGCGAGTGGAGTCGACAAATACACGTGCCATGTGCAAAAAAAGAATAACTTAGATTAATTAAATGGAAATAGAGGTAAACTGGGCCATCATAAAATACTTTAAATCCTATTTTGCTGTATTTTTATCGGTCATAAAAAAAAAAAAAAAGATTGTCCACCCGAGCGCGGAGAAGCGTATTCGATTATTCGACCCGAGTTTGTAGGATGTGCGCATGCGCCAATAAGTGGCTCAGGTGACCCGAGTTGATGCGAAATCCACGCATGCGCAGAAGCAGCGCAGAAGCGAGGGACACCTCTGAGCACGGGAACCCGCTGAAACCACCACACCGGCCTCCCTCAGGCACTCGCCTTCCTGCCGCCTTCCAGCTCTCTTCCTTTTTCCTTTGGGATCACCTCCACCTCGGACCGCTGTTTCACCTCAGGCCACGCCATGCCAGGACAAGGGAAAGGAAAAGGACGCAAGGGATCCCGGGCCGCCGCCCTCGGCACCCCGGGGCCATCTTCAACCCCGCGGCGGGACGAGTCTCCCGCCTCGGCCCCGGCGTCTCCCTCGGCGCCCTCGGACCACACCTCGGGCGCCGAGACGTCGGCGATACTGGCGGCCCTCCAGAGTCTCCGGATCGAGCAGCGCCAGACTGCCGCCGACATCCACGCCCGGATGGACGCCCTGGAGGCCGGGGAGGCTCGGCCCGCCCCAGAGGCGCCCTCTCCCGCACCCAGACGCCAGGCCGCCTACTCTGCCGCGCCCGCCCCCGCACCTCGGGCGCGCGCCGCGGCCGGGGCCCGGCCCCCGCCGCCACCTCCGGCGACCCTGCCGGGGGCCGCCCACCCCCAGTACGAGCGGTACCAGCGCCTCGCCACCCAAGCTGCACCTGCCCCGTCGCCGGCCTACCACGAGGAGCCCACGCAGCACACCCCGGCTTCCGCGGCCGACGCCGTCCGGGAAATTCTTGCCTCCGCCGAGGCGCGGCATTCAGTGAGGCGCCAAGGTATCCCGGTCGATTATATATTTCCTTCAGACCTGGTAGAGAGGGGGCCTGAGAGGAAGCCAGTGAAGAGGGGGGAGGCGACGAAAGATGAGTATAGCCTCGCCCTTCTCACCCTCATTGACCACCCCGACTTCCCCGCCCACTCCGCCCAGGGACTACACCACCACCACCTCACCGTGCTCCGGGATAACCTCATCTACCCGTGGCCGACCGTCCGCCGCTACTCCGAGACGGTCTTTACTTGGATCGCGGACGGGAGGCTCCCCCACGGGTGGCATGACCCGGTTGCACTCAACCTCCTGAGGGTCGAATGCATCGCCATGCCCGCCCACCAAGCAGCCAGCACCCCAGCCCGCCCACTCGACCCCGCAAGACCCAGGCCCCAGCCCCGCGCCGACACCCGCGTGACCTACAGCAGGGACCTCCACGGGGCTCCCTGTTACTCCTGGAACCGGGACCCCACCTCCTGCACCCAAGCTACCCCGGTGGAGGTCCACGGCCAGGGGGCCGCCAAGCAGCGCCACACGTGCGCGTACTGCGCCAATGTGCGCAAAGTCCTCACCATGCATAGCGAGGACGCATGCATGGCGAAGCGCGCACGTGACCGCGCGGCAGCCCCCGCCTCGCCGGATTTTTAGGAAGCCAGCACCTCCCGCCCGGCCCGGAGGCCCCTAACCGGCCCACTTATCCTGACCAAGACGCCCACTGCACCCCTGCCAGCCCCCCTGACACCACACACCGAAGCACCACCAGCTGTCCCGAGGCGCGGCCTGACCGCCGCCTCGGCACTGCCGACCTCAACGGCACCAATCCCTCACCCGGGGCTCACCGCCCCGCCCGCAAGGCTCCCACCGCCGCCCAGCACCCGCTGCTCACCATCACCCTCGACCCAGACGACACCGCCTTCCTCTGCCCCCCCGACGACCACCCGCCCGACCTCCCCGAACCCCCGCCCGCCCCTCCCGCCCCTGACCCTCCCCCGACCCCGCAGGACTTCGCTGCCCCCCTCGCCCGCCCCCGCCGCACCTCCTCCCCCTCCCCGCCCAAAACCCACATCGCCCCGCCGCCCACCCTCGACGAGCCCATCATCGACCCCGACCTCCAGGCCACCGTCCCCGCCGCCCCCTCCTGCGGCCCCACCCCCTCCCAGTACCGCCCCAGCATCCTCGCCTCCTGGCCCCACACCTCCGGCGAGGTGTGGGACCGTTACCCCGCCTTCGTCCGCACCTACACCGCCCTCCGGGAAGCGGGCCTACCTAATTTTTTGGCCGCCCGCATCCCCCTCCCCTCAGGCCTCCATATCACTGCTTGGCGCTCCCGCCTCCAGGGCTACCCCGACCCGGCCCTCCTCGACCTGCTCGAGTTTGGCTTCCCCGCCAACTACACCGCCTCTACCCTCCCCCGCCCTTCCTTCTCCAACCACCAGGAGCCCCCCGAGTTCCTAAGCCACGTCCAGGCCTTCGTCGACACGGAGCTCGCCCTCGGCGCCCTCATCGGCCCCTTCCATGTCCCCCCCTTCTCCCCCTGGACGTAGGTCTCCCCCATGATGACCCGCCCCAATTCCGACTCGGGAAAGAGGCGGGTCGTCGTCGACCTGTCGTATCCCCGAGGCGCCAGCGTGAACTCGGGCATCCCCCGACGCGAGTACCTCGGGCAACCGCATACCTACACCCTCCCGTCCGTCGCCGACGTTGGCCGCCGCCTCATCACCGAAGGCACTGGGGCCTACGTCTGGTCGGCGGATATCTCCCGGGCCTACCGCCAGCTCCGTGCCGACCCTCTCTCCTGCCCTCTCTACGGGATATGCTTAGACGGGAAGACCTACGTCGACCTCGCCCTCCCTTTCGGATGCCGCTCCTCGGGCGCGGCCTGCGCCCGCGTCACCTCGGCGGTGGCCTGGATCATTCGGCGCGAGGGCTTCCACGCCCTCGTCTACGTCGACGACTTTATCGGGTGCGAGGGCTCCTACCTGAGGGCGTGCCAGGCCTTCGACGCCTTCCTCGCCCTCACCGCAGCCCTCGGCCTCGACGTGGCGCCCGGAAAGTGTCATCCGCCTCACCTGGCTCGGGTTCGCCCTCGACAGCGAGGCGATGACCATCCGGGTCGCCCCCGACAAAGTCCAGGCCATCGTCGAAGACTGCGAGAACCGCATCGCCTGCCCCACCCTCCGGAAACAGGAGCTCCAGAGCCTCCTGGGCCGCCTTAACCACGTGAGCAGCTGCGTTCTCCCCGGCCGGAAGTTCATGGCCCGGCTCCTCGGGGCGCTGTGCAGCTGCCTCGGGGCCCCCACTCTCACCCTCGCCGACGACGCCCTCCGGGACCTGAGGTGGTTCGCCGCCTACGGGCGGATGTCAAATGGCCTCTGCCTCCTCCGGGTGCCCGAGGGTCGCCGGCTAGTGATCGAGTGCGACTCCTGCCTCACCGGCGGAGGGGCCTTCTCCCCCACGCACTTCTACGCCCGAGGGTACTCCGAGGATTTCCGGGCGCGCTTCCCGACCATACACAAGCTCGAGGCGGTCAACCTCGTCGTCGCCCTCCGCGCCCTCCTACCGGACGACGTCGCGGGGGCGACGGTGACGGTCAACACCGACAACATGGCCTCCGCCGTCGCGCTCGAGTCTGGGCGCGCCCGAGACCCCACCCTCGGGACCTGCACGCGGGAGTTGTGGCTGATGGCGGCCACGGGTTCCTTCGAGCTCCGCATCACCCACAAGCCCGGGGCGGACCTCCTCGCCGATGCCCTCAGCCGCACCCACCTACCGGGGCCCTGGGCCGCGACGGCCCGCGCCGAGGTGGCCCGCCTCGGGCTTCTCCCAGCCGATGCAACTCATGACGCTTTTCCCTTCTATCCCGGATTATAGGTTTCCCCCCCGCCGAGGTCGCCGCCGTCGCCCGTTTCCGTGTCGCAGCCCTCGCCCCGGCGACCTGGAGGAACTGCCGTCGCCAGGCCGAGGAGTTCGTCACCTACGCGGTTGCCCGAGGCGCGGACCCCCTCGCGCCCACGCCCTTCGACGTGGCCGCCTTCACCGCCGCCCTCTTCCTCCGCGGCCTCGCCCTCGCCTCCGTGAAGAACACCGTCTCGGGGGCCCGGTCCTGGGTCGAGGGCGCCGGGGGCCTCACCTCGGGCTTTGACGCCCGCCTCCCCAAGGACGTCTGCCGGGGGGCGGAACGGACCTCCACACGCGTCCCGCGGCAGGCGCCCCCTCTCTCGCCACAGCAGCTCGCCCTCGCCATCAACCACCTCACGCGAGCGGGCCCCGCCTCGCTTGTTCCTCGGGCCGCGCTCCTCCTCGGGTACTTCGGGATGCTGCGGCAGTCGAACCTGTTGGCCCTGAGTCCCGAGGGGTGGGGCGGCCCCCACACCCTCACCCGCGCCGACGTCCGCCCCGCGCCCGGGGGGCTCCGCCTCCTCATCAGAAGCTTGAAGACCATCTCGAGCCCCTCGGGCGCGGTCGCCCTCTTCGTACCTGCCATCCCGGGATCCGCCCTCTGCCCCGTAGCGGCCTGGCATGGCGCCGTCGCCCTCTGCCCCGCTGCGCCGGCCGCGCCCGCCTTCCTGATGCCCTCCGGCCGGCCCCTCGACCCGCGCTCCCTCACCACGCTGCTGCGGGGGGCCCTGCAGGCCCAAGGAGTGCCGGCGCCCGAGGCGTTCACGCTCCACAGCCTCCGCCGAGGTCCCGCCCAGGCCTGCCAGTGCGCCGGGGTTCCCCTCCCGGAGATAATGGCTCAGGGCACCTGGACCTCCGA
This sequence comes from Branchipolynoe longqiensis, assembly GCA_030323885.1. Lineage (NCBI taxonomy): Eukaryota > Metazoa > Annelida > Polychaeta > Phyllodocida > Polynoidae > Branchipolynoe > Branchipolynoe longqiensis. The sequence continues at coordinate 71,362,146 of CM059199.1, read as the reverse complement.
GGCGGTCCACGCGTACGTGCCCCGCCTCGCCCCCTCGGGCGCGCCGCGAGCCCTCTCCGCCGCTTTGGTGGAGGGCTCCTCGGCACCCCCTCACTGAACATCTACAGACACTGACTCTCCCTGAACATTTCTACTTTCTTTGTACTTTTCTCTTTGTTGCTCCTCATGAGCCTTATCATTGCATTGCTCCTCATGAGCCTGTTCCTATTTGTTGCTCCTCATGAGCCTTATCATTGCTTGCTCCTCATGAGCCTGTTTTCTCTTCCTTGTATACTCTGTTTGTTGAGGCGTCAATAAAACGCCTTTCTTCCACCCCCGCCTTGCTTTCTTCCTTTTCGCGCATCGACTCAGCATTCCCTTCTGTGAAAACGCATTCTTAATAAATGCATCAGTATTTAAATTAGATATGTAGGATCAAGTCTAGATAATTGTTTTGGTTTTGAAAATGTGATGCTTTTATCGGACTATGCAGCTTTAAACAGAGGAAGTAATGAGATAAAGGAAATAAACAATTATATTTAGTTTACCTAATTACACCAAATATTCATGAGATAAAGCAAACAAACAATTATTTTTGGTCTAGCTGATTAAACAAAAAAGTAATTGTACATGTTATTAGTAACATCGGTAATTTCGGGCGGAGGCGCGGGTACTCTATGGTGTAGCCACCTTGTGGAAAAAACCCGAACTAGCCTTAGAGACCCGGCTGCAGACTTCCCGCCAAAATGCGATCACGCACCCAAGATTCAAATCAAACCCCTCTCCACTCCGCACTTCTACTACTGCTCCCGATCAACACGGACTGCCTCCACACTTTCTTCACCCACCCACCCACACCTAAAATAAGGTACGAGGGCGGGGTTGAGGGTTCGAGCCCGGCCCATCAGAAAAAGGACACTGCAAGAAATGACTCTGGGGGGGGGGGGGGGGGGCGGGGAGTGATCCGAAAGTGACCAATTGACCCGAAATAACCTGTGAATGATTGACCTGAAATGACATGTGAATGATACCAAATGTTTTTATGCTCGATAAAGACCGATTTAACCCATTCCGCCTCCGCCTTCGTAATTAGATAAGGAAATAAACAATTATTTTAGTCTAGCTAATTACAATCAATATTAATGAGAAAAGGGAAACAAGCTTTTATTTTTGGTATAGCTATTTAAAATAAAGTGATAAATCGGAAGCAAAATAAAAGATGACATTTAGCCATTTCCAAATTGATTTCACATTTAACCAATTCCAAATTGATTTCACATTTAGCCATTTCCAAATTGATTTCACATTTAACCAATTCCAAATTGATTTCACATTTAGCCATTTCCAAATTGATTTCACATTTAACCAATTCCAAATTGATTTCACATTTAACCATTTCCAAATTGATTTCACATTTAACCATTTCCAAATTGATTTCACATTTAACCATTTCCAAATTGATTTCACATTTAACCATTTCCAAATTGATTTCACATTTAACCATTTCCAAATTGATTTCACATTTAACCATTTCCAAATTGATTTCACATTTAACCATTTCCAAATTGATTTCACATTTAACAATTTCCAAATTGATTTCACATTTAACCATTTCCAAATTGATTTCACATTTAACCATTTCCAAATTGATTTCACATTTAACCATTTCCAAATTGTTTTCAGGAAGCATTCAAAAACAAAAGAAACATGAAGCTCTCTCATATATATTGTCATCTTATAACCAGCCTAAGTAAAACTAAATTAAAAATATTGAATAAAGCTGCCATTAAGTTAGTCGAGTGACACATGAAAGCACTGGTTGATCTTGACCTTTGGAGACTTGTTATCTTTCTAAGTGAAATTACTGTAATTTGACAACAACTGGTCTCTTTGTAGAACTGTCATCTATTAACGCGAATGGATCTCGAGGAGTGTGTTTTGGTAAGTACCAAGGCTGGAGCGGTGTGTGAGTGTGCGTGGGCGTGTGTCTGTGTCTGTCTCTCTGTCTCTCTGTCTGTCTCTCTGTCTGTCTGTCTCTCTGTCTGTCTGTCTCTCTGTCTGCAGGGTTCGCACAGATCCACAAAAACCCTTGAAAGCCGTTGAATTTTCTAAATAACATTCAAAAGTACCCGAAAACCCTTGACCATTTCAGATTTTCATATAAATTTCAATGTAGGCATATGGATGCGATTAACAAAACTGACAGAGTAAATACCACCGACTTCTTTCGCCATGAATATGGATGGCCCTTGCTGCCGACATTGCGTTAAACCATTACTAGTAATCAATCAATCAACCAATCAATTAACCAATCAATCATCTTCACGATGCCTCTCTCTCTAGATAACAGACGCGACGTTGGGACACCTGGCCATGCACTGTTCTCTACTTTCAAAACTGGTGAGTTGAGTTTTTGAGTTTTATTTAAAGTTGCGTAGTCCGATGGTTTTGAGTTTCTGCCATTTTCTGAGATAAATATATTAAATTGATTGCTATAATCTACCTTACTTTAGTTTGAAGTAACTTTTATTTTAAATCGCTAACTTTTGAGATATTTGAAGTAGAAACGTGCTAAATTAATTTTGGCAAGCACGCCAAAACTCTTGACACCATAGTCTTATGCGATAACAGGTTCTATTAAAATAATTACCTCAGTATTCCCTTCTATCTGCCAACACATGCTTATCTATGTGCCAGCAAATGCTCAGGAAGCGCATCAGTATCTAAGTTAGATATGTAGAATCAAATCTAGGTACGGGTTTGGTTTTGAAAATTTGATGCTTTATCGGACTATGCAGCTTTAAACCAGAAATGGCTGTATTGCTTCCGCAAGGGGTGATCTTCCAGCAGTGCTCATTGAAATGATTAAAACTAATTATTGATGACAAAAATGGCGTTCCCACGTCTCTTCAAAGCATGTCCTGTATTTGACTATGCCATTATTATTGCCAGTAAAGCAAGAAGGGTAAGCAGCAATGAAAGGAGGAGACCCAACCAGCTCTTATATTGCCATTGGGTGAATTTATCAAACTCTTCATTAAGATATACATTTTTAAAGGAGGAGACCCAACCAGCTCTTACATGGCCATTGGGTGAATTTAACAAACTTTTCATTAAGCATACATTTTTAAAGGAGGAGACCCAACCAGCCCTTACATGGCCATTGAGTGAATTTAACAAACTCTTCATTAAGCATACATTTTTAAAGGAGGAGACCCAACCAGCTCTTACATGGCCATTGGGTGAATTTAACAAACTCTTCATTAAGCATACATTTTTAAAGGAGGAGACCCAACCAGCTCTTACATGGCCATTGAGTGAATTTAACAAACTCTTCATTACGCATACATTTTTAAAGGAGGAGACCCAACCAGCTCTTATATTGCCATTGGGTGAATTTATCAAACTCTTCATTAAGATATACATTTTTAAAGGAGGAGACCCAACCAGCTCTTACATGGCCATTGGGTGAATTTAACAAAATCTTCATTAAATTTTTAAAGGAGGAGACCCAACCAGCTCTTACATGGCCATTGGGTGGATTTAACAAACTCTTCATTAATCATACATTTTTAAAGGAGGAGACCCAACCAGCTCTTACATGGCCATTAAGGTGGATTTAACAAACCCTTCATTAAGCATGCATTTTCACAGTAATTGTCCTATGCTTTGTGCTAATGGTATGGTATGGTTTGAACATAGGGCGGAAGTATAGTCAATTTCAAACATGAATCGGTAAAGCGCAGGCCTGCCGTGTGGGAGACCGGAAGTTTGATTCCCAGTCGAGTCAAACCAACGACTTCCAAAATTGATATTTGTCACCTCCCTAGCTTGGCACTCGGCATTAATAGGTTAGGACAAGGACTGGTTAGTTCAGTGTCAGGATAATGTGACTTAGTGGGATATCGAGTCATGGTGCTGGCAGCCTGATTTCCCAGTGGGGCAGCACAATAAAGTCGCCATGAGTGTGCACTGCCACAAGTCGGTACCAGTGCTGATATTACCTTAGATGTTGCCAGGACGTAAAACCAACTAACCAATCTCGTTACTGAGCTTATTATGCTTATGAATGAAGCGATGTTGCCTGGTTAGTTCCGTGACTAGCTGCAAGTGGCGCCACCTTCGCCTTGTCACCGATCTGGTAGGCGCATGGGGGCGCCAACCACCACTCCAGCTGCACCTGCCTTCCCGTATACTTTACCACTTGCCAGAATTGTTTCATCATGGAATTTGTAATGTTATCGATAAAATCTTTGAAAATCCTGGAATTTTGTATATCTCTATTAGTAAATTGTAGAATACATTTTCAGACCCCCCCCCCCCACCAACCACAAAAATATCTTTCAATTCCCATTCTCATCCCTGTTTAACTCAGTGAGGACTCGACCTTCAATTAGTGTCTTTCCGCAGTCGGAAATCGCCAGTAAAATAACACTTTTCTTGGATCCCACATCCTCTTCTGATACAAAAGAATGTTTCTCAAGTGTTATAGCTTTTTTCACACTATTTTAATGAATTGACTACTATTTTAATAAATACCTCAATATCTGATGTGAGAATCGAATAGCGCGAAAGGTATAGGCCTACCAACTTGCAGAGGTGGTTTGCGAAAGTTGCGTTTGATAGCATGCGCAGAAGCGACATGGCTTGTTCGCACTGTGGCTGCCTTAGACGGATGGTGGAGTTTTTGCCACGATGGCTCATGGCAGAGATTGCCAACCCTTGCGGTTTTGCCGTAAGGTGTACAATATTTTATGTCTCCATCATCACCATATGTCGATCTTCTAGCTTTTCAATTTCCAATGTTGGCAACCCTGTAATACCATTAATATAGTAATATATCAATCTTACAGATTATTGTGTCCAAAATGCACCACAGAGCATCTAAGATTTTAACATTTGTATGTGGGAGTACCCCTAGATCCCTAAATATAAAATCCCTTAAGATCTTCCGGTTTTTCATTTTCCAATGTTGGCAACCCTGGGCGTGAATTAATGCGGATGGTGTTGCTTGTCGCAGAGCCTTTCTCACTGCGAGCTGATCACAGACGAGGGGATCCGGCACCTGGGTGAGAGCAGCTGCGCTACCGAGGCCCTGTCGGTGCTGGAGCTCGACAACTGTCCGCTCATCACAGACGCGTCGCTGGAGCACCTCCGTGGCTGCCAGGTGCTGGAGAGGATAGAGCTCTATGACTGTCAGCTTATCACACGTGCAGGCATCCGCAGGTTTAGGGTATGTATAGTTCGCTATTGCTCATGTGGCAGCTTATCGCATAGTTACTCCCTGCAGCACTGTCTCCATGACAGGGCGGCTGCTGAAGAACCCGTTAGAAAAAGTGTCGCAAGGCCGGGTTATGGAAATAACCACATTATTTTATAATCTAACACGCTAAATATATATTGGTCAAGCGCTTAGCAATCATTTCCCGCTACTTTGGGGGTGAATAATTGATGAAATCATGTAGATTAATAGACTTTAATAGTTGAATTGAGAGCTTTCTGTGGGTGCCATCTCAGTCTTTTGCATTCCAATTTCTTAACTTTACTCCAATATAGGTAAACACTGCGCGCTGGAACCATCCCCTCAACAGTGAATTCCAGGCTGTCAAGTGTCCTACTTTTTCCTATTTTTCCCAATTTTTTTGGATCACGCCCTATTTAGACCTATTTTCAGTAAAAAAAAAAAAATAAGTAGTGTTTTCTCCCTATTTAAAAAATCTTTTGACCCGTTGCATTTTTTTTTTTTTTTTACAAGCGTTATAATTTGTCTGTTCTCTACACACTATTTGTTCTGGATTATTAGAAAACAAGATTTGAGAATGTCACTTTTGCAACATTTTTGTCCGGGAATGCCTATTTTTCTTTACAAATAGGGGTCACATACTAAGCAGGGGCTGCCTACTAAGCTGGGTAATGTGGTAGACTACAAATCAAATAGAATGAGACTTGAATAAGTACAGAATGATCATATCATGAATTAAAATTTGAACTTCCAATTCTTTGTTTCATGTTTTCCTACTTTTTGAGGTGACTGCTCATTTGACAGCCTCTATAAACTATTTTGGTACAAGATTCCTATTTTCTTCCTATTTTGTGGGGGAAATCCCTATTTTATCCCTATTTTTCTGACCAAGAAATCCCTATTTTCCTATTTGCCTCACTCTCTCACTTTACGCCCTGTAATTCCTACTGAACCAGTCTTTGCTTAGATTTAAGCAGGGTTGTGACTGGTCTTCATTCGTAGGGAGCGGGACATAGCTCAGGCGGTAGAGTGTCCATGTGTGAAGGTGTGGGTCATCCGATCGATCCTGCTCAGTGGACACCTTTGCAGTTTGGGCTATTTTCCATTCCAACCAGTGGTCCACAACTGGTTCATGAAAGGCTGTGGTCTGTGCTGTCCTGTCTGTGGGAAAGTGCACATAAAAGACCCCTTGCTGCTTATCGGAAAGAGTAGCCTATGTGGCGGCACCTGGTTTCCTCCAAAGGAATATGTCAGAATGACCATATGTTTGACGTCCAACAGCCGATGATATGAAAATCAATGTGCTCTAGAGGTGTCGTTAAATAAAACAAGCTTTACTTTGGTGTTCATTCTTAAGTGACCTCTGGTGGAACAATGCGCTTCGACTCCTAATGCCTCTTTCACAAATGCGTTACGGTATGCCTGCGATGGCCGTAAGACGCCGCATCGGCTACACCCTACGGTGACTGTACGGTGGGTTACAGTTGGCGTACAGTCGCCATACGTTTTTTTGCTCACCGCAAGGGGTTACGGTTGTTTTAAGTTGAAGTTATCTTAACTTAGGAAAATCGCAATGCTGCATGCCGCAATCACGCCACAACACCGTACAGTCACCTTTGTTGACAGCAATGAAAAGGTCTTAAAATGAATATCAATATCTTACAAAATTCATGTTTGTGTGATCAATATTAAGAGAGTTATGATGTTTTTATGTATTAAAGAGCTGTAAAATGTTCAACACAAACCGCAAGGTACCTTGTGGTGACCGTACGATTTGTGAATAGATAAACCGCAGACCGCAACGCCGTATCATTTGCATAAACTGCAAGCCACACCACAGACCGCAGCACCGTACAGTAACCACAGCATTTGTGACCTAGGCATTACCTACACTTGTACTGACGCTCTGCTTGTGTCGTGTCTCTTCTTACAGAACCACTTAGCCGATATCAAGGTCCACGCCTACTTTGCACCAGTCACCCCCCCGCCCTCTGTCGGAGGCGGGCGGCAACGGTACTGCAGATGCTGCATCATTCTATAGCAAAGGCACACGGGGCTCTGTGGCGAGAACTGGCTGTGTTAGGAACCACGTGGTGGGTGACCTCCCCTACCAAACATTAAGGTCATCATCGGGATCACGTGATCACCCAATGATCCGCAACTAAGGACACAATGTATGTGATTGATTGATTTTCACTAGGAATTTGACACAGGAAGCTGGACGCGTTATCTCCAGGCTAGTATGTACTGTTGTTATACAGTTAGGAATTATTTAAAAAAACAACAAAAGCAAAACAACCAACAACAAATAAACAAACAACAGCAAACAGACGAAACAAACAAAACACATGCACACTCTCTCTCACAAGGTCAGACACTCACATTATGAAACACAGGGAGAGCGGTGTTGGGAGAGTGACGAGTGACAATTAGAGGGGAAGGGGAGTCATCTTCCACTGCGACAACGCTAGGAACCCCCCCCCCCCCATCCACCCCCCGCTCCTTCGGTCCCTCCGGCAGCCAAGACAAGATGGCAGCGTGCACGCGCCCAGCGCGTACGCACCCTATGCGCATGCGCCTGCGCATATTCAAGCCATTGCGCATGCACCGGTAGCAGTAGGTACCGGCAGTACTTAGACAACACTGGAAGAAAGTATGAAAATCATGAAAATGACGGCTAGTTTTTAAATATTCCTATTTGGGTGTAGGCTATGTTTAAATTAAAAATACCCAGAAAGTACTGTGAATGAACTAAAGCGTTACTCTTTATTTTGATGCCAAAATTACTTGGGCTGTATATTAAAGTTGCATAGTCCGATGGTTTTGAATTTCTGTATTTTTTCTGAGATAAATATATTAGATCAATCACTAGTATCTACTTTACATTAGTTCAAAGTTACTTTTATTTTAAATGGTAAACCTTTTAGATATTTTGAGTGCAAACATGGAAAATTAGTTTTGACAAGCTTGCGAAAACTCTGACACCATAGACTTTTGCAGTAACGGGGTCTGTTAAATTGACTCAGTATTGCCTTCTACGCAGAAACAAATGCTTAATAAGGGCATCAGTATCTAAGTTAGATATGTAAAATGAAATCTAGATAATTGGTTTGGTTTTGAAAATTTGATATTTCATCGGACTATGATGTTTTAAGAAAACACACCAAAAGGCACTTTATTACACACACTTTTGCTAATTAGAGCATTCTTTTGCAGTACATTAACCAGAACAAGTACCAAAACATGTGGTTTTGTTGCGCTCAGTGCTGACACGCCATTGGCTACACAAGCTATTAATAGATCATATCAGAAAGACCACTAAAAGACCTTTAATATGGTGTATGATAGACATATTTAAAACAAATTCAAATTATACCAAGCAAAAATAAACACACCTCATATTTCATTCAGTGTTAAGTGACATTTCTTTCAAGTAAATAAAAAAAATCTTAAAATGTGAATATCTTGAAAAGTAAACAAGAATAGAACTTTAAACAATATTTTTTTTTTAGAGTGTTATTCTGCGTTTAATTAGCACTGTGCGATTAACCTTAATTAACTGCCAAGTTTAAATATTTAAAAAGTGACTGCCGGTACCTAGTACCAGCGGGGTGGTGACGGTGACGTAGAAAACCCGTCAGATAGCTTGATGACACTAAATTATACACAGCGGTGCAAATCCAAATTGGCAGAGGTGATGGCAACCGCAGCCGGATGGGGGGGGGGGGGGGAGGGGTTGCGGTAGGTCTGCAGGTCTCACACAAAAAGGCCTGAAGTCTGTGATTGGATTAAAAAAAACTGAAACGGGGGACCATAGTCCGTGATTATTGTCATTACTATAATTATGATCATTATTATTATTATTATTAATATTATTAGCATCTACTGTATTTGAACTGACGAAAGTAACGACGTTGTAGATGGGAAAGGGGGGACGGTGAGGTGGGGGGGGGGAGGGGAAGGGGAGGGATTTTGGTTGGTTGTGATTGTTAATTAAACCTTATCATTTTATGTCTGTGAATGTCAAGGGTTTTAGTCAGACCGATGGAAAAGAAGCTTAGACTAGCAGGATTAAGAACGAGATGTAAATAGAACCATGAGTGGGTGTGTATATGTGTGTGTATGTGAGTCAGTGAGTGAGTCAGTGTGTGTGTATATGAGTGAGGATGAATGAGTGAGTGTGCGACGGAGTGAGTGGGTGAGTGTGAGTAAGAATGAGTGAGTGTGAGAGTGAGTAAGAATGTGTGAGAGTGAGTAAGAATGAGTGAGTGTGAGAGTGAGTAAGAATGAGTGAGTGTGAGAGTGAGTGGTTGTGTGTGTAAGTGTGTGTGAATAAATGAATGTATGTCAATGGGTGAGTGACTGTGAGAGGGAGTGAGTGGGTGAGTAAGAATGAGTGAGTGTGAGAGTGAGTAAGAATGAGTGAGTGTGAGAGTGAGTGGTTATGTGTGTAAGTGTGTGTGAATAAATGAATGTATGTCAATGGGTGAGTGACTGTGAGAGGGAGTGAGTGGGTGAGTAAGAATGAGTGAGTGTGAGAGTGAGTAAGAATGAGTGAGTGTGAGAGTGAGTAAGAATGAGTGAGTGTGAGAGTGAGTGGTTGTGTGTGTAAGTGTGTGTGAATAAATGAATGTATGTCAATGGGTGAGTGACTGAGAGGGAGTGAGTGGGTGAGTAAGAATGAGTGAGTGTGAGAGTGAGTAAGAATGAGTGAGTGTGAGAGTGAGTAAGAATGAGTGAGTGTGAGAGTGAGTGGTTGTGTGTGTGTGTGAATAAATGAATGTATGTCAATGGGTGAGTGACTGTGAGAGGGAGTGAGTGGGTGAGTAAGAATGAGTGAGTGTGAGAGTGAGTAAGAATGAGTGAGTGTGAGTGTAAGAATGAGTGAGTGTGAGAGTGAGTGTTTGTGTGTGTAAATGTGTATGAATAAATGAATGTATGTCAATGGGTGAGTGACTGTGAGAGGGAGTGAGTGGGTGAGTAAGAATGAGTGAGTGTGAGAGTGAGTGGTTGTGTGTGTAAGTGCGTGTGAATAAATGAATGTATGTCAATGGGTGAGTGACTGTGCGAGGGAGTGAGTGGGTGAGTGTGAGTGAGAATGAGTGAGTGTGAGTAAGAATGAGTGAGTGTGAGAGTGAGTGGTTGTGTGTGTAAGTGTGTGTGAATAAATGAATGTGTGTATTGAATGAGTTTGTGAGAGGGAGTGAGTGAGTGTGAGAGGGAGTGATTGTGTGTGTGAGTGTGTGAATGAATAAATGGATGGGTATATATGTGAATAAGTGAATCATTGAGTGATTGTGAGAGGGAGTGAGAGTGAGTGTTTGTGTGTGTGAGTGTTTGCATGAATACATGAATATGTGCATGTCTGTGTTAAGGATTTATAGAAGGGGGGGGGGGGGGGGGGGCTTTTAAGAGGAGGGGGATGGGCTGGGAGAGGGAGGGGAGGTGGAATTGACCATGCACAAGATCGTGCTGCCACCTGTCGATAATTTCCTGAAGTAAGTTATAGCTTTGGCCATGACCATTGGCGGTGCCACCAATCAATCAATGAATCAATAATCAATCAATGTGATCATTTACTGTTGTAATGTCCCCTTTCTCCCCTTTTCCTTTCTGTGAGTGAGTGAGTTGAGAAATTGTTACTATGGGGAGAAGAAGGGGCAGAGACCTGGACGAGCAGGACACCTCTCTCCCCCTCTAGGTAAAAGCTTTCCACGTTGAGTCTGCCCAATCTACTATTGCCTTTGACAAAACGATTACTATCTTAATTCTGTACAATATGTGTAGGGAGCACTGTGTGTGTATGTATGTGTGTGTGTGTGTGTAAGTGTAAGTGTAATTAGGTCATGTACAGTGGCACCCTGTTCTCGGCAGGCTCTGTCATCGGCGGACGTGTGTGTGTGGACAATTTTGTCAATGTACAAACTGTCTTTGAATCAGTTGACAATTGATTGTCCCACCGGTGACAGTAGTTACCACGTCAGGACAACATCAGTCTGGATACGGAATTATCCATTTATATCTATACATATGGGTCAAGATCACGAAAAGAGGCAAATTGGTGGAAGTTGTCTGCATCCAGCATGGATGTCGGCATCAATCGGTATAATTATAATTTAGCATTGACAGAGGTGTTGGAAAGTCTTTTAATTTATCCTGAATGTAAAGGTCGAGAAAATACAACAACCTGATTTGTTTCTAGGATAATTTAATATAAAACAAAGAAATGCATGAGATTTTAAGAATTGCGACGCCGACATCTGTTCAAGTTGTCGCCGTCGATCATTGGATGTCGGCGTGGATCGGTATAATTATAGTGTAGCATTGACAGAGATGTTGGAAAGTCCTTAAATTTATACTGAATGTAAAGGTCGAGAAAATACAACAACCTTATTTGTTTCTAGGATAATTTAATATGAAACAAAGAAATGCACTACACTTTTAAGAATTGCGATGCCGACATCGTCACTTGACCACCGATTGGCCCGTTTTCGTGAGGCTGACTCATATATATATAAATATATATATATAGTTATAGACACACACACACACACAAACACACATACACATACACATATACACACATACACACAGTAAAGCTTCTGTAGCCGACCACCTCCACAGATCAACCACTCCCCTATATCGATCGCTTTATTTGGGTCCCAAGATCACCCATACAATACCATTGTAGCTTCAATGGATAATACCGTATCCATATTATTATATATATTATATATATAATATATATATGTATATATATATATATATTTATATATATCATATACACAAATACACACATATGTGTAAATTCTATGCTATGATACATATATATGTAAATTTACGCATATATATATATGTATCTTTATGTGTGTATGTATATATTATATATGTATGTAAACACAGATGTGTATATGTATATATGTGTAAGTAAATATACACCTATATATATATATATTTATATATATATGTATGTGTGGTGTATATGTGATATGTGTATGTATGCAGACATTTATTTGGATTTCACAAACATGAGTATCTCCAGCAGAGTTTCACTCACTTCCTCAATAATTGGGGAGGAGATTGTTGAGGTTGAGGTGTGGAGATGGGGGAGTGAGGGAGGGAGGGAGGGAGGGAGGGGGTGGGGTGGGGTGGGATGGAACCTGAAATGGCGTATATATCTACATCCTACTACTGTACTCTACTCTCTTTGATTAAACCACCGTTGATACGGATAGACTGAATGAAACCGACTCACTCTACCCAAAGCAAACTTGACAAACTCTGTCATGTTGCATGTCCATGCTGCGTCATGTCATAAGGTGACGCTGGTCGAAGGAGGATTTGATACTTACAGCGCGTAGTTGATTTTTGATTCCGCAGTCATCTTGTAGCCGTTGATTCAGCCCTTCAGTAATCCACTTAAAAGCATCAAGCCACCTGCGTACAAACACTGTATTTAGATGTACATATTTAACCCAAGATGTAACCGTGCAAAGAGCTAAGCGCCTTTCCGTACACAAAGTATTACGCGTTAAAGGTATCTGATACGAATGAAGTACGTTCGTTGTGTGTGGCACAAGACGAATATGTATGAATCCTAACCAATTTGCTCATCACTGTTTTGTAGGGAGCATATAATTTACTGCGATGCCAAGTTTCGCTTTCTCTCCCCTCCACCTACCCCCACATCCCAATGCGCCACTTTATAAGGAGCATGGTGTAAAATAACCCCGGCCGGTGTTTCGCGTGTCGCCAACTTTGTTCATCTCACCGCATTCATAGTTTTTCCTATTTCGGTGGATTCACTAAGTGATAAGTTTGGGCAATTGGGAAATGTGGCAGGCTTATATCCATCGTCACAAACTTAACCACCCTCATTACATTACATCTCCAGTCACCAGGCCCTTCCCTCTGTGACGTCACAGCGCGTGTATATGTCTGCGCATGCATGCGTCTAGGTGTATATGTGTGTGTGTCTTTAACTAAGCGGTAACCGCATTGTCTACCTTCCCAGCTCAAACTCTTTACGATAGCATTTAAATATAAAATATAAAATATAAAATAAAAAAGCACTATATTCACCACCACACAAATCAATCCCATAATCATACTATTTGGGATTGAATCAGTTTATTGGCATATTCCAATATAAGCTTTAGAATTTGGCAATGTAACATAAAAAAAAACAACCTTATACGAAGGTGAGCCCTGGAATTTGCTTGTTCCCCTGGTGGCGTTTCTCTGAACTATCCACATGACCAGACACAAAGAAGGGATCGATCTTTCTCGCATTGTGTTTGCCCATCATCCGGGACAACCAATTGACGTTCACTGTTTTGGAACACATTGTACTCCATTTAATGCCTGCAGGTTACAACTTTAGTGAATATATTTATAATTATTTTTTTCTATTATTTTTTTTCTGAAGATTTATACTGCCTATCATAGATAAGCCTGAATATACTTGTTTTCACCATTAGACAGTTTGTCAATAGAACGCCGAGCCTAAACTTTTACCGACCCAGGGGATTTTTAACCTCCCACACCACATAGACCGGTGGAAATCCAAATTGGCAGAGGGGGGGTATGGGGAATCGAAACATCGACCCTCAGATTAGGAGTCCGACCTAGAAAAAAGTCAGACATTTTAACCACTCCGCGACAGAGAACGCCACAGCAATAGAATGACCCGCAGGTAACTTCTAGAGAATACACAAAAATGCTCACACCAAAATTAATGCAATTGTATTTGTAGAGCAGACAACATTTTGACAAAGCCATACAACAATTGTGAAAGCCAGACGACAGTTGACAAGGTCAGATGACAATTGACAAAGCCAGATGACAATTGATAAAGTCAGACGACAATTGATAAAGCTAGATTACAATTGACAAAGCCAGACGACAATTGACAAAGCCAGATGACAATTGACAAAGCCAGATGACATCTGACAAAGCCAGAAGACAATTGACAAAGCCAGATGACAATTGACAAAACCAGACAACAATTGACAAAGCCAAACATAGTTGACAAAGTCAGACGACAATTGACAAAACAGACTACAATTGACAAAGCCAGACGACAATTGACAAAACAGACGACAATTGACAAAGCCAGACAACAGATGACAAAGCCAAACACAGTTGACAAAGTCAGATGACAATTGACAAAACAGACGACAATTGACAAAGCCAAAGACAGTTGACAAAGTCAGACGACAATTGACAAAACAAACGACAATTGACAAAGCAGACAACAATTGACAAAGCCAGACGACAATTGACAAAACAGACAACAATTGACAAAGCCAGACGACAATTGTGAAAGCTAGACGACAATTGACAAAACAGACGACAATTGACAAAGGGAGAATCATACCTGATCTCTAAGTTCCTTTACTTGACTTTTTCTTTGTTTCTTAACAGTTTTCTGTCAAGAAAAAATATTGTTAAGCACAAAAATGTTGCCATTTCTTTTTCTTTTCTTTTTTTCTTGAGTTTCTTTTTGTGACACTTCCCTTTATTGGGACCCCCTTACCCTCCCCCCCCCTCCCTCCGACCCCCGATGTGTTCCAAGTCGTGTTGCTAAGATTTCCTTATTTAGCTGATAACTTCTGATGTCATATCTATATTCTGTTCAGCTAATTAGCCAAAATTGTTGGATTGCGTTTGTGGTTGAGCTGTCATGCCCAACTATCTTGTAGGAGTTTGATTTAATATTACCGCCTTTATTGTATTTGTATGCTTGGATTGTTTGATGTGTTAGGTAAGTCTTAGTTTAAAAAACAATTCAGCACAACTGAAAAGTGAGTCCTTTTTTTTGTCTCTAATGTTATCAAACCAAAAAACAAAAAGTACATAACGCACTGAAGAAACATTTAAAACGCACAAGCACTGCCTTTCATTCGTGCAAACGGTTCAGCATGTCCTTTCAGCTGTTGTAGATTATGCAAAGTTGAAATTATCTTTTATTTAAAAAAAAATAACTTAAAGAAATATTTTACTGCAAAATATAAAGCCCCCCCCCACGCCCCCCACCCGCCAATATAATAATCACCCAGAATTGCCCACAGATCTAAGGTAACTAACTGTACTTAATTGAATTGGGGTTGTCCTGACTTCTCTGTTCAGCCCTCAGCCCCACGCAACCCCCTTCATATCCCAATGATAAGAAGGGCTGCTCCTGGCAGCCCTAAT
Organism: Branchipolynoe longqiensis; assembly: GCA_030323885.1. Taxonomy (NCBI): domain Eukaryota; kingdom Metazoa; phylum Annelida; class Polychaeta; order Phyllodocida; family Polynoidae; genus Branchipolynoe; species Branchipolynoe longqiensis. The sequence goes on along the minus strand of CM059199.1, from coordinate 71,346,728 downwards.
GACATTATCTTTAAAAACAAGACAGAAAAAAAAGGAAAAATAAAGTAAGACAGTGAGTGATGACGTAAGCCAAGTCAGTGCAACCAAAATCAAGGCGGGTAGATGAATTGTAAATTCAGCGAATAAGAAAAGGTACTTTTTTTTCTTTTTTGTTGTTGGTCCATTAGTTGTTTAAGCAGGGGAAATTTCAGTCATAGACGACTGGTCTTCCTCATTCCACTGTTGGTCGATAGAAAGCCCGAGCCTACACTTTTACCGACCCAAGGGATTTTTAACCTCCCACACAACATAGACATGGTATGAGAGCAACCGGCCTTTGATGACGCTGTAAGTTATACCCAGAGGTGGAAATCCAAATTGGCAGAGCTGGGGACACGGGGAATCGAACCACCGACCCTCAGATTAGGAGTCTGACCTAGAAAAAAGTCAGACACTCTAACCACTCCGCCAGAGAGAACTGCTGCACAATGAGCGACACCTCTAATTGAACAAAGCGAAAGGAAACCCCAACTCGCCCCACATTGTGATAGCAAGGTTTTATCGAAAGCGCAAATGATTAGTATGCTAAGCGGCTGGTGGCCTTGACCACCACACTATGTTAGTAACCACATGACCCTGTCTGAGATGGTTTGGGGATTTTACAAGATGGTAGTTTTCTAAGTTATTTTATTTATGAAAGATTGTGAATGCTTTTTGTTGTTGCTTTTGTTGGTCTTGGCACTTGGATGCAGATGTATGGAATCTCGTTGATTGGAAATGTAGTGATCCGATGTATATACACTAAAACCTCTCTAACTGACCACCTCCACAGATTGAGCACTGCCCTCTATCGCTCGCTTTATTTGGGACCCAAATGATCGCCGATCCAATACCATTGTTATGATAACAAAACTCCCTAAACCGACCACCTCCCTAAATGGACCATTTAAAGTCGGTCCCATGGTCGGTCGATTTAGAGAGGTTTTTCTGTATGTGTATATATAGTACATGTGAATATATATTTGATGTATATGTATACATACCTAGTGTATATATATGTGTGTTATATATAAGGGAAATATATTCTCAATATATTAAGTATTGCATATGCTATGTACACATATGCAGATATGATGTATATATAACAGATGTATGATATATATTTACACATATATACATGTTTGTGTATATATCTCATATGCTATATATGATTGTATAATATATATTCACATGTATATATATCACAGGTATGATGTATATATAGTAAATGTATGATTCATCTGCTATATATATACATATGTATATATACAAATATATATATAGCATATGTCTGCTATATATTATATACACACATGTGCATGTGTATGTGTGCATGTGCATGCTGTGTGTGGGTTGACTCTGTTTGATTATGAATTATTTATTAAAAATTTTAAGACATGGGGACGGTGTGTTGCCCCTTCGCCATCTGCCATCAGATGGCAGTGTAAGAGCGAGCAGTCTGTCGCCAGGAGTAGCGCCTTTCTGCTTTGTTTATACCCAACCCGCGCAGCCCGCCTCAACACTGACCCTATGGGTGACTAGCGCACTGCCATGGGGCCAGCCAAGACGGGGCAGTTGATTTGTGACTCTTTGTATTCTATACTTTTGTTGTTATTCTTGTCGGATTCCACCACCACTGCCAGCGCCAGTGTCGCCACCACCACCAGCGCCACTACCACCACCACAACCACCAGCGCCACCGCCACATTTCCAGCAGCGCCTTCCTGGTTCGTTTAAATCCAGCCCGCGCAGCCCGCCTCACCGCTCGCCCTATGGGTGACTAGCACACTGCCATGGGGCCAGCCAAGGCGACGGAATTGATTTATGGCTTTTTGTGTTCTTTCCTTTTGTTGTTATTCTTGATGGTAACCACCATCCACCATTATCCCACTTCCGGCAGGGTCGGTTTAAGCTAGTGCAGGGCGTGTAGCATATTTAGTCAAATTTGCCCCTAAATTAAAATTATTACGCATATATATAAAAGTTGCATAGTCCGATGGTTTTGAGTTGCTGACATTTTTTTAGATGAATACATTAGGTTGATCGTTATAATCTATCTTACTTTAGCTTGAAGTCACTTATTTTATATCGCTAACTTTTGAGATATTTGAAGTGAAACTATGCAAAGTTAATTTTGGCATGCATGCCAAAACTCTGACACCATAGCATTCTGCAGTAACATGTTCTATTAAATTGCCTCAATATCCCCTTCTATATGGTGACAAATGTTTCATAACTGCACTAGTAGCTAAGTTAGATATGTGGAATCAAATTTAGATATTTGTTTTGGTTTTAAAAATTTGATATTTTCATTGGACTATGCAGCTTTAAAGCACATGAATTTTGTAACTTGCATAGTGAAGTAGTTAATTCTTTTCATTTGCTATACAGCCATTTATTACGACAAATATGTGTGACATTTCAGTAATATGATGTAGGTATCAATTGGTAGCTTGCAAGAATTTAGCACGGGGCCCTAGCATACGCTACTTTTGCTACTAGGTTAATCTGGCACTGACGTCCAGCCTTGCCCAACCTTTTCCCTGTCTGGATATCACGTCAGAGTGCAGTCTGTTTATGAGGCGTAAGTGGCAAACTTTGATGCACATCTGTCGTCTTTGTGGTTTAACCTGGTTTAAAGCTGCGTAGTCCAATGAAAACATCAAATTTTTAAGAACAAAACATGTATCTATATTTAAACCTACATATCTAACTTAGATACTGGTGCACTTATTAAGCATTTGTTGCTACATATAAGGGGATACTGAGTCAATTTAATAGAACCTGTTACTGCTGAAGCCTGTGGGGTGGCAGAGTTTTGGCAAGCACACCAAAATTAATTTGGTATGTTTGCAGTTCAAATATCTCCTAAGTTATTCATTTTAAAGCTGCATAGTCCGATGGTTATGCGTTTTGGTAATTTTCCTAAGATAAATATATTAAATTGATCATTATAATCTACCTTATTTCAGGTTAAAGTAACTTTGATTTTAAATGGATAAGTTTTGAGATATTTGAAATTCAAACATGTAAACTTAGTTTTGGCAAGCACGCCAAAACTCTGGCACCATAGGCTTCAACAGTAAAAGGTTCTATCAAATTGTCTCACTGTTCCCTTCTTTGTGGCAATAAATGCTTAATATGTGCATCAATATCTGAATTAGATATGTAGATTCAAATCTATGTAATTATTTTGGTTTTGAAAATTTTGATGCTGAATCGGACTATGCAGCTTTAAAGCATTCACTTCAAACTAAAGTAAGGTAGATTGTATTTTTCAACCTGATGTCATCATCATCATGCTGTCGGTCGCGATGCGACAAAGATTGCTTTCATTACTTGACTGCCACTCTCCATTTAGCTCTCTGCTGGGAGAGTTGCGTCCATGAGTCAGTCTTAATGTCTCTCAGCTTCAGGTTTCTCTTGATGGTATATCCTTGAACCGGAGATGAGGGCGCCCTCTCTTTCTGTAACCAGAAGACAGTTGAAAATAGAGGATCCGCTTTGGTAGCCTGTCTGATGACATCCTCATGAGGTGTCCAGTCCACCGGAGATTCTTTTTGATCAGAGATCTTCTATAGATGGCAGCCCCGACCGTTCGAGTATTTCCTTACATTTCATGAAAGCTGCCTGCAAAAGTGTTGAAGTGCTGCTGGCTTTTGCAAGTTACCAGCGGCACTCTCTCGGGGAGCAAATAGAGGTTTCACACCGGCAAGAACATGTCAAGACAGGCGCAAAACTATTTGTCCCTGCAGTGGCTGGTCGGGAGATGTTGGGAGTTCCATACATCAACCGCCCTTAATGCTGCCACAGTGACATGGTTTTCTGTTTAGGGTTTGCTCCCTTAGCCTTCGGTTCTGTCAAGAACCTGTACCACAAGGCAGTGGTTTACAACTCTGCAGGGCAAAGGCGTTAAACTCCCTGAAAATGACAAACACGCAAAACCATCGGACTAAGCAACCTTAATTTCCGTATTAAAGTTGTATAATCCGAATTTGTTGAGTTCCTGCAATGCTTTCTTGTTCTCGGATAGTTTCGGGTGATAAGCTTGATCAATTTTACTTTAGTTTGAAGGAACTTTAACCAAAAAAAATGTAAATGGGGTAATTTTGGAGATATTTGAATGAAGTGAAAATAAAATATAATACGACACAATTGTGGAGTGCACATAGTAATGCTGAATATCGTAGGTTCCAGCAGTGGCGGGTTCTATTAAATTGATTTACTATTCATTCCTTGCAACAACTTAAAGCTGCATAGTCCGATGAAAATACCAAATTTTCAAAACCAAAGCTATTATCTAAATTTGATTCTACATATCTAACTTAGATACTGGTGCACTTATTAAGCATTTGTCAGCACAACAGGGAACACTGAGGAAATTGAATAGAACCTGTTACTGCAGAAGCCTAGGGGGGTCAGTTTTGACAAGCTTGCCAAAATTAATTTTTCATGGTTCCACTTCAAATATCTCAAAAGTTAGCCACTTAAAATAAAAGTTACTTCAAGCTAAAGTAAGATACATAATAACGATCAACCTAATGTATTTATTTAAGAAAATTTCAGAAACTCAAAACCATCGGATTATGCAACTTTAATGTTTAGCAAATGCCCCAGCATCTCAGGTGGATATGTAGGATCAAATCTAGGTCTAGTCCTGATATGGCCTCAAATGTTGCCAGGACCTCAAACTCAAACAAACAACCAAACCAGATGGGATGGCCGAATGCGTTGAGCGTCCGTCTCCCGTTTTGGTAGATTATTGGATTCGAACCCATGGGTTCCAACATTGGTCGAGTCAAACCAATGACTTAAAAATTGATACTTGTCGCTTCCTATCCAAGTGCTCGGCATTATTAGGATAGGGAAAGGACTGGTTGGCTCAGTGTCAGGATAATGTGACTGAGTGGGACATCAGGTCATGGTGCTGGTGGACTGGTCTCTCAGTGGGGCAGCACTATAAAGTTGCCATGAGTGTGCACTGTCACAAGTCGGTACCCGTCCTGATATGACCTAGATGTTGCCAGGATGTAAAACTCCAACAACCAACCAACAATCAAATATGTGTTTTATTTTGTTTTGAAAATGTAATGCTTTTATTGGAATATGCAGCTTTAACTCTGAAGAGTTTAAGGGTAACTGGTTTTGGACGCGCATTCTCTCAAATAAACCAACATATTAAATGAGGGTGTGAGGGGCGGGGGTATTACTATGACAAAATGGGAATGCACATTGAATTCAAAACCATGAATGACCTTGACCTTGTGTGCGTTGTCAAACCCTCTAGGCTGTAGAGGCAACCTAACACACCCCTGTTCGTTATCTGATTAATTAATAATGACTTAAACCGAGGAGACATTTATGTTAGGAATAGCATACCTTTAAAACGCAAATCCTGATATATATGTACAGATATATACTGCATATGTATCTATGTCTATATATATCTATATAGATACATATGCAGTTTATATAAATATATAGATACATATGCAGTATATATAGTAATTATATATATATTGTATTACTATATATATACTGCATATGTATCTATATCTATATATATCCATACAGATACATATGCAGTTTATATAAATATATAGATACATATGTAGTATATATAGTAATTATATATATATTGTATTACTATATATATATACTGCATATGTATCTATATATTTATATGCATGTGTATCTATATATTATATATATACGGTATTACATCCCACTACCCCAGTACTGCGAGGTGACTCGGTTCATGCTTTCGAAGGACAATGCAGAATTAAATAAGATAGAGAATACATTTCCAAAGACATTGAAATATAGTTCTAATGTTTAAATGGTCTTTACGCATCAAATCAGTATCTGGTTAATTACTAGGCTAGCAAATTTGCTGGTAGTGAAATCACCCACATTGAAAACTTGTCTCCATCTTGTAGCCTATGCAAATAGGTAACCATGGATACCGCCACCGCCGCCGCCTGTTAATTGGCTGTTCGTCTGGTCAGGTGATCTGTCTGGATTGGCTGCTTGACGTGACGTCACGCTGTGTTCCTACAGCGTTCCGTGTTACCAATTCTCGCTCCGGTCAAGGGTCTGCATTACTAACACATCAGACGACACCAGCCAATAGGCCTTTAAAAAACAAAAACAAAACACCTGATAGGATTTAGCATTTAGATACTTTTATTTGAAATGAACACCAGGATATCCGACTTAGACAATTTGCGAGATTTGTCTTCGGACCTACCTTAGTTAGTTGTTGGTGGTTTAACGTCCTGGCAACATCTAACGGACCTACCTGCATTAAGAGGAACAAGTATGAAATGAATGGCAGGCATGTAAAATAGGGTCTATGAGATAGGAATAGACCCCTTTCCCCCGCAGAGCGTACACAATGTGTCGCTCACCACATTTGTTTTTACCACTACCAATAGAGGGCAGGTTGGTGGAAATCATCTATAACTTATAAGACTTCTTCACAGAGCACGCTGCACAGTGCTGCTACCCGCAATATTAGTTCTTCGACTGACGTTAGAGGGCGGGTTGGTGGTGGAAGTCGCCCCTCTCCTGACACCATTTTTAACTGGCTCATGTCCATTTCCCAGTTGTATAGTCCGATAGTTTTGAGTTTGTGTCATTTTTTGAGATAAATATATCAGATTGGTATAATCTACCTTATTTTAGTTTGAACTAATTTTGCTTTAAATTGACTAACTTAGGATGTATTTGAAGTGTAAGCATGTAAAGTTAATTTTAGCATGCTTGTCAAAACTCTGAACTACCCCCCACCCCCCACCCCCATAGCCTTCACCAGTAATGGGTTCTATGAAATTGACTTGCAAGCCCCTTTTACGCAGCAACAAATACTTAAAGCCGCACAGTCCGATGAAAACATCAAATTTTCAAAACCTAAGCAATTATCTAGATTTAATTTGACATATCTAACTTAGACATTGATGCACATTTGTCACCACACAGAAAGGAATGCTGAGGCAATTGAATAGAACATGTTACTGCTGCAGAAGTCTATTGACGAGTTTTGGCATGCTTGCTCAAATTAATTTTGCATGGTCGCACTTCAAATATATCTTAGAGTTATCCATTTAAAATAACAATTACTTTCAAACTAAAGTAATGTTGATTATAACAATAACCTAGAGCCGTGTTTACAAGGGCAATTCTAAACCGATTTAGACAAAGCGATTTATATGAAGCGATGTGGTGGCACGTTTACACAACAAATTTTAAACTGTGTGCGACCGGGAACCAGCAGCCTTAGTGGTGAGCCTGTAGCCGGCGAGCACTCCTATTTGTTTAGTTTACATTCGTCGATTCACAATATGAATAACGACGCCGATGTAGCGGCTACGTTAATATCGCTTGGAATTTAGGGTTAATTAAATTTCATTATTTGAGTATGTAATTCTGTTAAATATGATCGCATTCAATAGATTTCGGCCTAATCGGTCCCTAACACTGCCGGGCACCAGTGTATAGTTACAGCTGAGCCTGTAGCCGGCGAGCACCACTATTTTACACTATCGCCGCCCGGGAACCAGCTGTAGTGATTCATATAAACCACCTCACAATGTGGTTTACATGTCCCAATATATATGAATCGATTCAGCCCTAAAACGCCACAGTGTCGTGTTTACACGGCAAATGTAAATCGATCTAGACAAGTGGTTTTGTATGAAGCGTTTTAACTCGCCCGTGTAAACACGGCTTAATATATCTCAGAAAATGGATGAAACTCAAAACCACCACCTTTAATGTGTGCACCATTATCTAAGTTGGATATGTAGGCTAGAATCTAGATAAATATTTAGTTTTTGACAAATTGATGCTTTTATCGGACCAGGGATGATATTTTCCCGTATTTAAGCGGCTATCCGGCTGGTTTTTTTTCACAGCCTGGGGGCAGATTTGATATAGAGGGGGTGTAATGACATCACGAGGCAACTTTCGGTGGCCATATTGGATGACATACAGAAGGCTTACAACTGCCTACACTGTGGTTATTTACTGATTTGTTGGTATATTTGTCACTGTTTCGAGCAGTTTGGCCTCAGAAGTTGTTGCTAAAGTGCTGTAAGTAAACATATTGGATGTAAACTGCCCAGAACCTCCCATAACACAAGAAAACTCTGTTTTACTGCATCTACATGCATGCAATGCTAGACGAGGCTTTCCCAGACATGGGGGATGGCATCTATATACAGTCCAGACAGAGCGCTGACCTATTCAATGTCGCACACTTCAGAGCGAAGATCAAGACTACTCAGATACTGGTGAGAGAGCTACTATTCGCAGATGACAGTGCACTGGTTGCCCACTCTGCTGAAGAGACCCAGAAAATAGTGGACGCTTTCTCCGATGCATCAAAGAAGTTTGGCCTGAAAATTAACATCAAGAAGACGGAGGTGCTGTACCAACCCAACTCTACAAGAACCCGAGAGGAGGAGATCATGGTTGACGGAAACAAACTGAACTCTGTTCCGGAATTCACCTATCTCGGATGCACAATATCAAGTGATGGACGCATTGATGCTGAGATACAGAGGAGGATGGCCAAGGCTAGCGCATCTTTCGGCCGACTACGCCAGAGACTCTGGAACAACCACCATGTGTCCATTCGGGTCAAAGGTAAGATCTACCGCGCAATCGTGCTATCCACCCTACTATACGGAGCCGAGGCCTGGACAGCGTACAGACAGCAGGTGAAAAAGCTGCATGCCTTCATGATGCGACATCTGCGTTCAATCATGAGGCTAACCTGGAAGGACAAAGTGACGAATAAGGAAATACTCGAACGGATGGGGCTGCCCTCTATGGAAGATCTTCTGATCAAAAAGAATCTCCGGTGGACTGGACATCTCATGAGGATGTCATCAGACAGGCTACCAAAGCAGATCCTCTATTCTCAACTGTCTTTTGGCTACAGAAAGAGAGGGCGCCCCCGTCTCCGGTTCAAAGATACCATCAAGAGAAACCTGAAGCTGAGAGACATTAAGACCGACTCATGGACACAACTCTCACAGCAGAGAGCTAAATGGAGAGCGGCAGTCAAGTAATGAAAGCAGTCTTTGTCGCATCGCGACCGACAGCATGATGATGATGACATGCATTCACAACATGGCTAGGGAGGGTGCTCATAATCCAAGATGGCAGCCCGCTCACCGCTGATTGCTAAGTAATGACGTCACGTGCACTCCCTCTATAGGTGTAAACAGAAATTTGCCATCGGGATAATAATGTTGGCTAGATTTCCGTTTTTTTCCCCGCCTGAAATCACTCTCATCCCTGGGGACTGCTCTGTTACCCAAAAGCTGCTGTGTTGGTGATGACAGACATTGGTAGTGAAAGTGATTAGCAAAGGATGAGGTGGAGTAGGTTTTGGGAGTGTCACGTGATCACGCCGTATGCGCTGTTGGGTCCTTTGTGCGTGTGAGTGAGTGTGTGTGTGTATGTGTGTGTGTTTGCGCATGCGCGCGCGTCCTCCAAAGTGACGGCATGTGTTTGCGCTGATGACATCAGAAGCGTCTGGTGTCTTCATACATGTGGGTGTTGGCTTTGAGCTCTCTGATTGCATCAGTTGTCCGCCAGGTGTCACGACGGGCGATTCTAGATCATGCTAGGTTGATCAATGTCAGCAGATTAATAATACTAATAAATAAAATAATAAAAAGAAAGATTGAGAAAGAGAAACCGATATATATATATAAATATATATAAATAAATATATATATATATTTAAATATGGGGGGAAAACTACTTCAAGAAATAATATTGAAAATGAATAAATACAGACCTGTATATCATAAACCTGTGTTGGTTATTCTTTCATATATCCAAAGCAGTGGCTCAATCGGTAGAGTGCAGGCTTCCCGTGCGGAAGGTCGGGAGTTCGAATCCCAGCCGAGTCAAGCCAATGACTTACAAAATCTGTAGTTGTCACTACCTCACCATGGCTGTATTCGATTAACGCGACTCGTGTCACCCGAGTTGCTAGAATTTAAAATCGAACACCGCAAGTGGAGTTGACAAAAACACGTGCTGTGTGCAAAAAGTCCCGATCCCAGTAACCCACCTCTGGGTTGGGGGTGGCTAGGAGCGATGACGTCACATTTCTGCTGGTACCGTCCTGTAGCATTGCAAGTCCTTTGTGTTTCTGTTTTATTTTTAAAATAAATTAGATTAATGAAATGGAAATATAACTAAGCTATGCAATCAAACATACTTTAAATCCTATTTTGCTGTATTTATATCGGATATTTAAGAAAAATAACAAGTTTTGAATTAAACCACCATTTCCACCATGCGCGTGGAGAAGCGTATTCGATTATTCAACCAGAGTCTGTAGGATGTGCACATGCGCCAAAAAGTCGCTCGGGTGACCCAAGTTGATTAATCGAATATGCCCATGAGTGTGCACTGTTACAAATCGGTACCCGTCCTGATATGACCTTAGATGTGGCTAGGACGTAAATCAAACAACCTAGCCTGGTATTTGGCATTGATAGGATAGGACAAGGACATGTTAATTCAGTATTAGGATAATGTGACAAGGATATCAGGTTATGGTGCTGGAGGCCTGGTCTCCATAGTAGGGCAGCACTATAACGTGGCCATGAGTGTGCACTGTCACAAGTCGGTACCCATCCTGATAAGACATTAGATGTTGCTAGGATGTAAAACAACAAACATTCTTTTTATACTCAGAAAATGAAATTATTCATTTTAAAGTTACTTAGTCTAATGGTTTTGACTTTGTCATTTCTTTTTTTTAGATAAATGTGTTAGTTTGATCGTTATAATCTACCTTGCTTTATTCTGAAGTAACTTTCATTTTAAATGGCTAACTTTGGAGATATTTGAAGTGCAAACATTCCAAATTAATTTTGGCAAGCATGTTACAACTCTGGCACTGTATGCTTCAAAAGTAACAGGTTCTGTTAAATCGACTCAGCGTTCCCTTTTATGCGGCAACAAATGCTTAATAATAATAAGTGCCTCAGTCAGACTCCTAATCTGAGGGTCGGCGGTTCGATTCCCTGTGCCCCCAGCTCTGCAAATTTGGATTTCCACCACTGTGTATAACTTACAGCGTCATCAAAGGCCGGTTGCTCTCATACCATGTCTATGTGGTGTGGGAGGTTAAAAATCCCTTGGGTCGGTAAAAGTGTAGGCTCGGGCTTTCTCTCGACCAGGAGTGGAATGAGGAAGACCAGTCGTCTATGACTGAAATTTCCCCTGCTTAAGCAACTAATGGACCAAACAAAAAAAAAGTATCTAATGTAGATATGTAGGATCAAATCTAGGTAATGGATTTGGTTTTGAAAATTTTATGCTTTTAAGTTTGATCAGACTACACAACTTTAATAAATGGCAACCAGTGGTCCACAACTGGTTCATCAAAAGCTGTGGTATGTGCTGTCCTGGCTGTGGGAAAGAGCATATAAAATACCCCTTGCTGCTTATCGAAAGGAGTAGCTTATGTGGCGGCAGCGAGTTTCCTCGAAAGAAATGTCAAAATGGCCATACCTTTGAATCCAATAGCCAGTGATAAAATCTATGGGCTCTAGAGGCGTCGTTAAATAAAACAAGCTTTCCTTTTTTAACAAATGGAATCTGTCTGAAGATAAAAGCAATTGAGTAAATATGGAATCTGGGACATTAAAAGAGTTCATGGCAAACATGATATTACGAGTACATGTATGTTTCTGTACTTAAAGCTTATAAGTGGATAGCATTGATGAACTCTTGTGCAATTGAATTACTAATGCGGCCAGTACCAGAGGCTACCTGCAGCATACACTCTTCCTGGCATCTCATACCTCACGGACGAAGTTGTCCGCAACGGGCAAGGTGCATTCCTGTGGTGAACTGACCTGGCCAGGGCATACAGGCAGCTGCGCATGTGCCCACTGTCGACTCCACTGCTTGGAATAATGCTAGACCGCCATTTACCCTTACTTTCTACATTTCCTCAAAACGGTACGATATGTATATTTAATTACATCTCGCTGATTCGATAATGGATAATGGTGAAATAGCCTCTTAACTTAACTCTAACATTATGCACTTGCAAGCATTGATATTTAACTATACTCTCGATGATTTGATAATAATTAGATGTACATATACATTGATCACTTTTTTAATCCACATTTATATATTAATGTTAAGACATTAACACTAACATTATTATGCATTCATCCATGGTAACTGAAGATCTATACTTTCGAATAACATGTAACAAGTTATCAAGGTATAACAACAAGCTCCAACACCCAATTTGCATAGCAAACTAACACATCATCTTATCTGAAAGCTAGGGACTGGGCGAATGATTCTACCATAACATGTCTTGTATGGAATTTGTTTTGTTATATCCTGTCGCACAGGCCTGTTATCTATGACCTCCTTAGGGATGTTTTGGTATGCCGAATGTTGTCTTTTGGTGTTTTGAATATGTGTCTGCGATTTCTGCGTATGATGTTGTTCTGTGTATTTAATATTTGGTAATCCCTATGTCCAGGCTTTTGTGCTGCAGCGATGATTCCCGTAGCCCATTTCCCATTGTGATGTAAATAACGTACGTGGTCGCCTTCACACAATTCCCTGTGTTTCTGACCGGCATGTTTATCAAAGTATCTTTTCTGATTATTCTGTACTTTAGTTAATTCAACCTTCTTAGGTAATTGACACTTTGGCTGGAGCTGTGTCTTTAGCACAGGTAATTTACTCCTCAACCTGCGCGACATAAGTAGTTGTGCCGGAGAAGCACCTATGCCCTGTAATGTCGTATTTCTGTAATTTAATAAAGCAATGTGCGGATCATTACCATCTAAAGTGGCCTTTTTTATCAATCGTTTAATAGTTTTGAACATATCGTTCCGCCTGTCCATTGCTTTGAGGGAACAGCGGACTCGAAAAACTGGTCTGAAAGTCATATTCTTTAGCAAATTGCAGGTATTCAGCGCTACTAAATTGCGGCCCATTGTCAGACACCACAATCTTTGGGATCCCGTATCTGCAAAATGTTTGTTTCAATGCGTGTATGATAGCTTTACTAGTTGTGGGTTTCTAGTTCAATTACCTCAGGGAATTTAGAGTAGTAATCTACTATTACAATAAAATTCCTATGTTCTAACATAAACAAATCCACTCCTACTTTATGATAAGGAATACATGGTATGTGATGACTTTCTAGTGGTTCTGAATGTTGTGCGTTTCTGTATTCCTGACAAATTTGGCACCGCGACACAATGTCTTCTAATTGACTCCCTAAACCGGGCCAAAATACCGTGTCCCGAGCTAATTGTTTACATCGGACGACACCTAAGTGGGACTCATGTAATTTGTGTAGCATGTCAGGCTGTAATGAACGCGGTATAACAATCCGATTACCCTTTAATACGAGGTCGTCATGGATTGTAATTTCACTACGGTATGTAAAAAACGGTTTGACTTCGCGGCTGAGATTACGCTGACTATTGGGCCAACCGTGCAGTGCCAGGTAACTGATCTTCTGCAACGTATCGTCTTTCTTTACCTCCTGCCTTAGTTGTGACATACTACCATCTCCCAATTGAATCTCTGCCACCGTGAAGTCATCATCGAACAAGTTTTCAGGTGAAGTTAAGGTGGTGTGTGCCCTGGACAGCGCGTCTGCAAAGTACATCAGCGTGCCTTTAATGTGTATGACTTTGATGTTATAGTTCTGGAGCCTCATCCTCATACGCTGCATCCTCGAAGACAACGTATGGATGGACTTATTCATAATTGCTACCAGCGGTTTATGGTCTGTTTGGACTGTCACCTCTTTGCCGAATATATACTCATGGAATTTTGTACATCCGAAACATATGGCTAGTAATTCTTTTTCGATTACAGCATAATTAGATTGTGTGCTATTTAAAGCCTTTGACGCCATGGCCACAGGTTTATCGTTTTGAAACAAAGTGGCACCTAGACCTGATTTAGACGCATCAACTTGCAAAACTATATCTGCATTCACATCAAAATATTTTAACACTGGGGCCTTGGTTAGTAACTGTTTGAGTTTTTCAAAAGCATCTATTTGTTCTTGTTGCCAGTGCCAAGCCACATCTTTGGCGAGAACAGTACGCAATGGTTTTGCAATGTCCGCCATGTTTAGGGATGAATTTATTTACATAACCCACCATCCCTAAGAACCGTTGTATAGCCTTTTTATCCCTGGGCGCTGGCATGTCAATTATAGCTTGTACTCTTTCCTTACTAGGTGACACCCCTTCAGATGTCAGTACATGACCTACATAGTTGAGTTGAGACTTACATATCTTAGATTTCTTGGGATTAAGGGTAAGGTTAAATTTCCTGGCTCTGTCTCACACTGCCCGAAGTCGACTATTATGTTCTTGCACAGTGTGACCACAGTGTGAATAAAGTCAGTCGTTAACTTGAAGTCACCGTGTCGTGTCGACTTGTATCTTACATGGTGTCAGATGTGGTTTACCTAACAAGGAATGGCACTTTCAGGACTAAAACCCCACTGCCGTTAAACTTGGAAAGTAACATTAACCTGAACTGGACACAGTGGATTGACTCATATAGGATTTACGCGGTGGCAGCAGGGATAGCAGCAAAGTCTGAGCGGGTTCAGTGTTGCATATTCCTTCATGTAGCAGGAACGGAGGCTCAAAAGATCCATAGAACATTCGACATCGCAGAGGAAAACAAAGACAAGATTATGGTACTAATAGAAAAGTTCAAAGTTTATTGCGAAGGTAAAACCAACATTACTATAGTCAGGTATCAATTTAATACGTTGAACCAAACGACGGAATCGATGGACACATATCTGAGAAATCTGCGAAACCGTGTGTCATATTGCCAGTACGGATCATTGGAAGAATCACTGTTATGTGACCGGATAGTATGCGGGATAAAATGTAAAACTTTACGGGATCGTCTATTGCAAACAATCATTTTATCCCTGGAGATGTGTGTCAATTTGTGCCGTTTGAGTGAACACAAATCGGAATTAGTGAGTGACAGTTCATCTTATATAGCAACGGAGACCGTCTACGCAATTTCAAAACATGATAGTGACGTGACGTCACACCGACGACCGGAACCATGGAAACGGAGGTCACAGATGCAGGCGCGCCGTACAAATACATTCACGTCTCAGTGCGGAAATTGTGGATATCAACATTACCAGAATCGTTGTCCAGCCCAGCCCGAGATAAACAGTGCTCCGGATGCGGGAAGACGGGACACTTCATCAAAATGTGCAGGAGACGTGAACAAAGAAACACCGCGGTGAATGAAGTTACTATGGATCGACGATGCGATGTAGATGAATGGGAGGATGGATTTTTTTTTTTTATTGAGGCTGTATTTATACTGTCCATAGCATATAAGCCCGGGTACCCAGGCTTGTTTCAATGCTGGCCAGTTGTAGTGTTGGTGTTATCTTACCACACAGTGGCTGCTGATAAGGTATTTGATTGCCTGCATTTCAGTAGCAGATAGATAATTGGTTGGTATGGTTAGTAGCCTATGTTAGTTTTTTTGGATTTTCTTGGTATATATGTTTTTATTTTTCTACTCTTATTACTAGACTAGCCTACTCCTATTTACATATCATAGGCTTGTACGTAGCTGTGTGGTGTGTTATCTGGCTACTTTTGGCATGGTTACCTTCCATTGGGCATCCCGCTGGTGGGCCGTGACATATCACATGCCCCTTTGCAGTGCAGCTTACTGGGGGTTTCCTAGCCTTATTTTGCACAGATATTTTTTTTTTTTTTAGGTCAGGAATTTGTCGTTCCTTTACCGTTTGGGCATTCCACAACTTGGCAGCCATTTCCAGCGTGCTTCTCTCATGAGCTTTTATTCGGCTTCTGGTCTGCTTTAGTAGTGGTGCATTATTTGCTCTAGTAGGCCTTTGTGGTTTTGTTAGAAGTTTTACTGTTTTGACTATAGGTATATGCTAATGTTTTCAAATGAATTATTCTCCTATTTTCTAGTAGTTTCACTTTGGTTCTTTTGTGTATGTCATAGGTTGGGTGCAGCTTGTCTACTCTTAGACAGATTTTTAGGGCTCTGTTCTGCAGTGTTTGCAGTTTTTTTAGTAGTTCTTTTCTCGCACCCATGTAGTTTTTAACATCTCCATAGTCAAAATAGGGGAGCACCATGCCCTTGAAGATTTTTATTGACATTTCTTGTGTCATGTAGTCTCTTAGCTTTGCAAATAGCCACAGTTTGTGGTTTACTTTTTGTATAATTTTATTTATACATAGGTTGTAGTTTTAGTTGGCTGTCCAACTCAAGGCCTAGGTATTTGTAATGGTCTACATTTTCTAGTGTTTGGTTTCCTAACTTACAGTGTAGTTTTCTTTCTGGCATTTGTTTATGCGAGAAGAGTACTGTTTTTGATTTGCTTGTGTTGATGGTTACGACGACAACAACACGCACGACCTGTTCGTCGGTGCGTTAAACAGTGACAGCGAACAGACCAGCAGGCTTTGGTACACGACAGTACAAATTAACGACGTGATGGTGGAATTTAAACTGGACACAGGATCACAGGCAAATATAATCACAAGGGAATTGTATGACAAGATAGGGGGATTGACCCTATCTCCGCCTACATGCAATCTCGTCATGTATACAGGACAACGAATACAGCCAGTGGGAGAGACGATGATCACCGTACGTGGACAAAGGATCAAATTTCAAGTAACAGACAAGGGAAAAACCCTCTTCTTGGGATGAGTGCTTGTGTTGCACTGAACCTAATCAGAAGGGTGGACTGTGTATCCGATGTCTCAGATCAAGGGGAGAAAGCTACAAACTTGGTAAATATATACACTGATGTATTCAGAGGCATTGGAAAAATAAAAGTTAACGACTGACTTCATTCAACCTCTCGTTGTCCTAGTTACATTCCGGTTATATCTGGGTCCCGGCGTGTATCAGCGTACTACATCAACCTTGACCCATCTTTCGGGTGCGCACGTCATCAATGGCATGTGCTCGCACAACAAATGCAGTGGTCTACCTGATGCGAAAAAAGGGACGCAAGGTCATGTGCTACCTCGATGACTTGGTGGGTATCGAGGCAACGCATGGGGAAGCGATGCGCGCGTACCAAGACTTCATAGCTTTCACCAACCACCTTGGCCTAGAACTGTCTCCCATGAAGTGCACCCCCCCCTCCCACCCACCCCTATGCAGCACATAGCAAAGTGTGTCTGGCCCGCAAGGCGGTTTATGAGCCGAAAACTAGCAGCCCTCAGGAATGCACTGTTCACTGGCAGGCACGCGATGCCGGCTGAAATCGCCCTCGACGTACACTGGTTCAGACGGTATGCCGCGGAGTCGAATGGTCTTGTCCTCTGTGACGATACCAGTCCACACTGGACAATAGAGCGCAACTCCTCGCTGCAAGGCGGTGGCGGCCACTCCCCTGTTGCATACTACTCAGAACGCTATTCAACAGAGCTGCTGGCGGTGGGCATCGCCCAGTTCGAGACGATCAAACCTTGTGTTTGCAACAAAAACACTTGCTCCGCTGGAACCGCACAAGGTCACAATAGTCGTAAATACGGACAATATGGCTACCTAGCAGGTGCTCACGTCTGGGGCGGGATGGGACCCGGTGCTGTGCCTGTGTGCAAGAGAGCTGTGGCTATATATATGCAGCCAGGGCCAGCACGGAAGTGGTGATACACCACAAACTCGGGCACGACTTGGTGCGGGCAGACACCCTCAGTCGAAGGTTCTTCGAGGCTACGGTGCGCATAACAGCACAGACGATGACAAACTACCTGGTCATTCGAAGGGTGTGCACCTCCCACGATGACCCATTCACTGACAAATTGTGAACTTAAACCTGGCCATTGGACTCGCTACAACCTTGTTTGCCTCCTCTCTTCCTCAGAAGCCGACAGCTCACTGATGGGGAGAGGCCTGGCGGCCAGGGACGTGGCGAAACATGGCAGTGCAGGTCGATATGTATATCCAACACATGGGGGGCGTCGGCGCCGACCCCTTCGTCCTCTACAGTATGACATCCTCACGTACCTGCTTCACCTCCATGACTCCCTCGCGTCCCCGGGGGGCGATGTTTAACTACCTAAGTGGCGCCCGGATCTGGTCGGGTTGCTGAAGCGGGGGGGGGGGGGGGGGAGGCAAGCGTCGGTGCACTCCCCCGTCCAGGCTCCCCCGCTGACCCCGGAGCACGTGAAAAGCATCGTCAGGTACTTTGGGTCGCGTGGCGCGCATGGTGAGCTCCTCACCGCAGCGGCGCCCCTTGTGTACTACACCCTCCTCTGCCAGAGTAACCTGTTGTTGGCGGCGGGGCCCGGTGGAACGACGCACACCCTCCGGTGATCCGACGTCGTTCGGACTCACGCGGGCCTCCTGGTGCCTCAGCTGAGTTCAAACTGTCCGTAGAACCATCACAGCTGCCGTCCGCCTAACATTGACCCGACTTTCTTAACCCACCCACCCACACCAATAGATAAGAGACAATTGATAGGGCTGAGGGTTCGATTCCCGCTTGAACATCACCACCGGGCAACCAGATGGACGAGACGAGCACGGAGCAGAGGACCAATCGCTCACTCGCGGTGCTGGTTAATGTACATTTACATCGACTAAACTGTAACTGTGAAATTCTGAAGATTAGAAAACCCACTATACCAACTTTGTCTCCGTTCTGTGAATTGACATCTGCGATCCGGGCAGCGCTTGCAGATGGGGGGGGGGGGGGGCGTGCCGATGACGTTCACCCTCCACAGCCTGCGCTGGGGCGGGGCCCAGGCTCGAGGACATCAAGAATCTTGGGTCCTGGGACTCCAATACGGTCTAGTATATATCCAGGGGTGTTGTCACATCGGCCCCCAGGGTGCTCTCTCTCATGTTTGGTTGAGCGTCCTGGATTCCGAAGTGACACTAAAAAACCGATATTACCACGGCAATATGCACAATTGTAATAAATAAGGGACCACTATATACTACTGAGTTGCTTCGTGGTTTGAATTACTAATGCAAATTCAATTTCGATGATGTTAACGCTGAAACCTATGGTAGCTAGTATTTTGACGTGCATGACAAACGTTAATTTTGCGAACATTTACTTCAAATATCTTAAAAAGTTTGCCATTTATAATAAAAGTTACTCCGAGCTAAATTAAAGTAGATTGCTTCACCAGACGGGATGGCCAAATGAGTTAGAGCATCCATATCCCATGTTGGTAGACCATGGGTTCGAACCATGGTCGAGTCAAACCAATGACTTAACAATTTATACTTGTTGCTTCATAGCCAGGCGCTCAGCATTGCTAGGATAGGGCAAGGAGCAGTGGAATGAGGAAGACCAATTGTCTGTGATTGAAATTTGCCCTGCTTAAACAACTCATGTACCCCCCCCCCCCCCAAATAAATCTAATATATTTATCTCAAAATATGGCACTTAAAGCACAAAATCATCAAACTTTGCCGATTTAACTGAAAGCCAGGTTTCCAACTATCTGACAATGAATTTCTGAAACAAGTACCAATTGACATGAATCATTTGAAATTTGTTGATGCTTTGTTGCAATGAACTATTGTAGGAATTTAATCTCCGATATATATATATATATATTGACAACTCACAATCAAGTAAATCGATTGCGTGAACGCACATACATCTTTTTGTCATTGTTTATTTTTCTTACAAACTAATCACATGGATCGGTCTAATACGGGTCAGTGGGATGTCGCATCATGGTGTTGGTGGCTCTTTATCCCATTATTGCAGCACTATAAAGCCACCGGGAGTGCTTATCGTCGCAACTATTCTACTTCTCTGACTTCGATATTGGTGCACTTAATATAAATTTGTCACCAAATAGAAGTAAATACTGAGGCAATTTAATAGAATCTGTTTCTGCAGAAGGCTGTGGTGTCAGAGCTTTAGCGTGATTGAACAAATTAATGGTGCATGTTTGCACTTCAAATATCTAAAAGAAAAGTTAGCCATTCAAAATAAAACTTACTTCAAACTAGAGTAAGGTAGATCATAGTGATCAACCTAATATATTTATGTAAAAAAATAACAGAAACTCAAAATCATCGGATTATGCAACTTTAATATAATTGAAATCAGTTCAGTGGCCGAGTCAAACCGATGACTTAAAATCGATACACAAGTTTAATTGCTGCTAGCCCGACGCATTTTTAGCAGCTTAAAAAAAAAATCTTTTTCAGGAGCGGCCCATTTTTCAGCACGGGCGGGGATGATCACCAATTAAAATATTGTATTTGGCCTTACCAGAAGGGGGCCAAATGTAATCATAACATTGAAAAGATTATGAAAACCATTAATATTTATTGACAGTCCACATAATAAAGCTATATATCCTTTATATCTGAATAAACTCACCATTGACACACCGATGTTATCACAGAAGATATGTGACAACTGTCAGGGGCGTAAAGCAACCACCAATCAATCAATCAATCAATCAGGGGAGTAACAACATTGTCGCACCATAAGCATGTGCAAACAATTTCTGACAGCATCATATTTTATTCCATACTAAATCTTGTATAATATGCACTTAAAAAAAGTTTAAGCTTGCATTTTTAAATATTTCATGGAAGCACGTGTGAACAAATTTGTGCTTACAATTAAAAATAATAATTCTGGCTACGCCCCTGAAAGTATATATATATATCTAATGATTAGTTTATCAAATATATTTCCTTCCAGAATCCTGCGGTATCTTCTTTATTCTACCAGCTGTTGTCTATGTTGAGACTATCGAGGTATTGTTTAGTCCAGTTGATGATGGGTCTCTCTAGGTTCTCGCGTCTCCACCAGAGGGCAGTAGGTCCTTTATCCCCCATGTTATCTGAAGAAAAACCCACCTCACGTTACAAAGGATTTACATCAAAGCTGCATAGTCTGATGGTTTTGAGTTTCTATCATTTTCTGAGATAAATATATTAGGTTGATTGTTATATTATATCTTACATGAGCTTGAAGTAACTTTTCTTTTAAATGGCTAATGGCCCTGTCACATTACGACGCATCGCGCAAGCGCATGGCAAAGGACTAAAATCACTTTCAAACGTCGAGATGTGTAGAAATGTTTGGCGTGGGGGGCAAAGTTGGACGTATACACAATGTAGCAGAGCGTGCCTTCCGGTGAAAAACGTTCTCAATATGCTTACGGTACGCCCGCAGAACGCCGGTGAATGTTATATACATAATTTGATCGCTAGAAGAATGCCTTACACATTATATAGGTCAAGACACAGTGGAGAAGCGTGAAACATATGTTATGCATAAGTTAGACGTACATTATTCGTATGTTGTGAATGTGTTGTCAATACGTGGACTGTATGTTTCCGCTAGCTCTCCGTCCGACTGACATAGGTCAACGTTGTGTTACATAGTGAACAACGTTTGTCTAATGTACGTCTAATGTATACCGACATATGTCTAACATATACATAACGTATGCCTGACGTAAAAGCCACACATTATCGAACGTAGAAAGTTTTGTGCATGCACAAAACTTTTGTGAACCCTTGACGAGCGACACCGTATAACGACGAACATCGACGTACATTGAAGTATACTGGACAACATATGCATAATGAATGCGTAACATTCGAGTAACACATATCGTCGTACACCAACATATTGGTGCAAAATCACCTACGTCGGTGCACGCTTGCACGATGTGTCGTAATGTAACAGGGCTATAACTTTGGAGATATTTGAAGCGTAGATGTGTAAAATTAATGTGTGGCGTTCTCTGTGGCGGAGTGGTTAGAGTGTCTGACTTTTTTCTAGGTCAGACTCCTAATCTGAGGGTCGGCAGTTCGATTCCCCGTGCCCCCACTCTGCCAATTTTGATTTCCACCGCTGTGTATAACTTACAGCGTCATCAAAGGCCGGTTGCTCTCATACCATGTCTATTGTGGGAGGTTAAAAATCCCTTGGGTTGGTAAAAGTGTAGGCTCGGGCTTTCTAATGCCAAAACTAATTTTCCATGTTTGCACTCAAAATATCTCAAAAGTTTACCATTTAAAATAAAAGTAACTTTGAACTAATGTAAAGTAGATACTAGTGATCGATCTAATATATTTATCTCAGAAAAAATACAGAAATTCAAAACCATCGGACTATGCAACTTTAACAGAGGAGTAGTGATCAGAACGACCCTAAAACTTAATCACGGTTTGGTATCATATTATAAAACACATTCGGTTGTTATCCTTACCAGGACCAGACGGGATGGCCGAATGAGTTAGAGCATCCATCTCCCGTGTTGGTAGATCGTGGACTCGTGGGTTCGAACCCTGGTCGAGTCAAACCAATGACTTAAAAATTGATACTTGTCGTTTCCTAGCCTGGCGCTTGGCATTATAAGGATAGGACAAGGACTGGTTGGTGTCAGGATAATGTGACTGAGTGGGATATCAGGTTATGGTGCTGGTTGCCTGGTCTTCCAGTGGGGCCGCACTATAAAGTGGCCATGAATGTGCACTGTCACAAGTCGGTACCCGTCTGGCATGACCTTAGATGTTGCTAGGACGTAAAACAACAACAAACAAACAATCTCCTCACCACTCTGCGAGTCCTCTGCTTTGTTCCACTCCTTGCCACTAGGCGGCGCCACTAGAAATGGCGCGATGTCACGCTTCGAGAAAGGAATCTCACACGTCTTCACGCAGTCGTCATAGCTGAAAAGAACCCGCAGATTATCCTGTACTGACAAATTACTGGAAGACCAGTGCTTCGGCACTGACCGAAAACTCATTCAGCAGAATCAACATATTTACCACACAAAAAAGGTACACCGAGCGGAAGTAGGCTGCCACTGAGCTGACCAGTTCTTGCCCTATTAATCCTATTAATTCTGAGCGCCAGACTAGGAAGCGACAAGAATACATTTTTAAGTTTTATTCGACAGGGAACCGAAATCCCGACCTTCCGCACGCGAGGCCCGCGCTCTACCGACTAGGCCACCACGCCCGGTAGGTTAGGCTAGCTTTAGACGCAGGCCTTTGAGAGATATTTGAAGTGGAAACATGATAAGTCGATTTTAGCATATACCTCAAAATGCTGGCTGCAAAAGCACAGTCAATTGTAAAATATGTGTCACATGTGTGGCAAATATGTGACAAATATGCTTAAATTGAATGGAATAAGTTTTAGAAGGCACAATATGTGATACAGTACAGTAGTATATGAGGGTTCTTTTGAGCGTAAAATTACGTTATTGTTGAAGATTTATTGTTGTTGTTGAAGATTTATACTGCCTATCATGGATAAGCCTGAATAGGCTTGTTTTCACCATTAGACAGTTTGTCGATAGAAAGCCCGAGCCTACACTTTTACCGACCCAAGGGATTTTTAACCTCCCACACCACATAGACATGGTATGAGAGCAACTGGACTTTGATGACGCTGTAAGTTATACACAGCGGTGGAAATCCAAATTGGCAGAGATGGGGGCACGGGGAATCGAACCACCGACCTTCAGATTAGGAGTCTGACCTAGAAAAAAGTCAGACACTCTAACCACTCCGCCACAGAGAACACCACTTACGTAATCCTGGCTCTGAGAGAGTCCATTGACCTTATTAAGCATTTGCTGCTCTATAGAAGTGAATACTGAGTCAATTTAATAGAACCTCTTAGTACGGAAGCCTATCACATCACAGAATTTGCCCACGCTTGCCAAAGATTAATCATCATGTTTTCACTTCAAATATCCCCAAAGATAACCATTTAAAATAAAAGTAACTTCAAACGGAAAGTAAAGTAGATCGCAATGATCAATCGAATGTATTTATGTCGGAAAATGACTGAAGCGCAAAACCATCGGACGCTGCCATTGTTGCGCGGCTGTACTCACCGGTGCACAACTGTGAGCAGCTCCTCCCTGACCGGGGTCAGACTAGGCCTCGCCTCCATCTTTGCGAGCAGGTTGTACACAAACTGCTGGAAGCTGACACCTGCTCAGAAAACCAATGCGCAGCAGGAACAGGAAGCTTAGGTTTGTTTGTTGGGAGTTTTTCATCCTGGCAACATTTTAGGTTATGTGTGGACGGGTTCTGACTTGTGACTGAATATGACTCTTACTGCCGACACGGGATTAATCCACTAGTGCTCAATCAATCAAGCAATCAAATGCAGGATTGCTGACAGTGACAGTGAGTCCCCCCACCCAGCGTATTGCTCAACACACACTCGCCACACACTGACACACACTAAATCACACACACTGACTCATACACTCACACATGCTCACACTCACATACGCTCACACACACTCACTAACGTGTACTCACACACATACACACTCACACTCATATATTCACTCACACACACTCAGACACACATTCACACATGGTCACAGTCACTCACACGTGTTCACACACACTCACACGCATTCACACATTCCTACATGGTCACACTCACACATGTTCACACACTCTCACATGCATTCACACACACATTCATTCACATTAGGTCACACTCACACACCCACACACTCACACATGCGCACACTCACACATATCTAATCACACACACCTTCACAGATGGTCACACTCACACGCATTCACACGCATTCACACACACATTCACACATGGTCACACTCACATGCATTCACACACATTCACACATGGTCACACTCACACACATTCACACACACTCACATGCTTTAACACACACACATTCACACATGGTCACACTCACACACACACTCATACATGCTCACACTCACACATATTCACTCACACACACTCACACACACATTCACACATGGTCACACTCCCACACACCCACTCACACATGCTCACACTCACACATATTCACTTACACACACATTCACACATGGTCACGCTAACACACGTTCACACACACTCACACACATTCACACACATATTCACACACTCACACACTCACACATGCTCACACTCACACATATTCACTCACACACACTCACACATATTCACATATGGTCACACTCACACACACTCACACACATTCACACACATTCACAAATGATCACACTCACACATGCACACTCACACATATTCACTCACACACATTCACACATGGTCACACTAACACACATTCACACACACTCACACGCATTCACATGCACATTCACACATGGTCACACACATTCACACATGCTCACCCTCACACATATTCACTCACATACACTCACACACATTCATACATGGTCACAGTCACTCACACGTGTTCATACACAATCACACACATTCACACACACTCACAGACATTCACACACACATTCACACATGGTCACACTCACACATGCGCACACTCACACATGCTCACACATATTCACTCATATACATTCACACACATTCACACATGGTCACACACACACACATGCTCACACTCACACATATTCACTCACATGCATTCACACACATTCACACATGCTCACACTCACACACATTCACACACACTCACACGCATTCACACACACATTCACACATGGTCACACTCACACACACATTCACACATGGTCACACTCACACACATTTCCAAGCACTTACCCACACTCACACACGCAGACACTCACACATGCTCACACTCACACCCACGCACTCACACACACTCACCCACATGCACACCAACTCACACTCTAAACCAGTCATCCACAACTGATTCATTAAAGGCTGTGGTATGTGCTGTCCTGTCTGTGGAAAAGTGCATATCAAACTTAAAAGTTTGCTGCTTATCGGATAGAGTAGCCTATATGGCATCAGTGGTTTTCCTACCAAGAAATAAGTCAGAATGACCATATATTTGACGTCCAATAGTCGATTATATAAAAATCAATGTGTTCTAGGGGCGCCGTTAAATAAAACAAGCTTTACTTTTACTTTACGAACGCACACTCACCCACAAAAACACCAAGCACCACCTGCCCCTCCCTGAGCACCCACAATACCCCATTCTCTCTCCTTTGATCCCAGGGAACCCACAACCCCAAAAGTACAGCTTGTTTTATTTAACCCCGCTTCTAGAGTGCATTGATTTTCATCATCGGGTATTGGACGTCAAACATATGGTCATTCTGACATATTTCTTTGGAGGAAACCGACTGCTGCCACACAGGCTACTCTTTCCGATAAGCAGCAACTGGTATTTTATATGCACTTTTCCTACAGACAGGAGAGCACATAATGAACCAGTCTTGGACCACTGGTTGGAATGGAAAATAGCCCAAACTACAAATGTGTCCACTGAGCAGGATCGATAGGAGTAGGATGACTAACACCTTTAGAGTTGGACACGCTACCGCATGAGCTATGTCCTGCTCCCGTCCTAGAATCCCAACGCAGCAAGAAGGGTGCAGGGTTTAGGTAAGTAGGGCAATGAGGCAGGGGTCTAGGTGTACACTGGTGCCGGGGTTCAGTGTCTATCTCTAACTTTTGTTGTTAGTCTGTGTCATTTTTAATGTTTCCAAAAATTGTGCAATCTTTGAGATTGTTTTTGTTGTTGTTTTTCATCTTCTTATAGATGTGCTAATATTTAACTACTGTGAATGTGATGCTTCTACTTTGTGAGATTACATTTACCTTTAGACAGGTGTCCGCTATCAAACGCTTCTAAACACATGTATGGGCGTTTGTTATACTTCTGCACCTAAATAGCCCGTTGAGATTGAATATCGCCTTCGTGAGTCTAGATAGGGGAATACCCCACTGACACATTCTAGGCAAGGAAAATTACACCCAAGGTTTTATGTTGCCAGATATCGCTGGCTTAGGCTACCGTGTATTTGCAAATGAGGACAGCGGTTACTAATACTAATAGTTTATGCTTCTAAATATGTAGTGGTATGAATTGGAAGCATCCATGAAACTAACCCTCATTTAGTTATGATATGATATATATTGCTATGTATATTTATCAAACAAATTCCTGAACATTGTTGCTTGCATGAACATACCATTTTGAGTTGCTATGTGATTTACATTCTATATTATTATAATGTTGCTCTCATACCCTGAGAGAGGTCGCCAGAGCAAAAAAAAATTAAAATTAAAAATGAAGGCTAGCCAGAGCAAAAAAGAAAACGCCATTGTCATTGACACTGTGAGTGACCTTACTCGTGACCTTACCCGTGACCTTCAGGTCACCATAGTACTGGAGCAGTTGCTTCATGTCCGCCGTCTCACAGCGCGAACACAAGGTGTCGCCACTGACGCCGCTCACCAGCGTCAGCAGCAGAACCGCCAGTCGAGCACACGAGGTGGCGCCACCGCGACAGGACCGCATCTGCGACGGAACCAGAACGAAGCTTTGTTTGTTGTTGTTTTGCGTCCTAGCAACAGCTAAGGTCATATCAGGATGGGTACCGACTTGTGACAGTGCACACTCATGGCGACTTTATAGTGCTGCCCCACTGTAAGACCAGGCTGCCAACACCATGACCTGAGATCCCACTCAGTCACATTATCCTGACACTGAGCCAACCAGTCCAGAACGAAGCTGCTATCACTATCACTATCACTATCACTATCACGATCACTATCACTATCAGATAGCCGCATTAGACATTTATTTCCTCACACCAAAGACAATGTACGATAAGATGCGCAACTCAGCGCTTTCATATAGGAAATTCTGAAATAATCATGCAGTGCTGCCCCCCAACGTCAAACAAGGTGCATTGTCTTTGATTAGGTGTAGTAGTAGTTTTCTTACTCAGACATAATCACAAATTCTATATATGTATGGCACAGATTAAAGTGCTTAAAACTTTACTATGCTATGATATTGTTTTCATTATTAATATTGGGAGATTATATTATGAGGTATAAAGTAATTATACAAATATTATTATGTATGTAATTCTCCTGTCTTCTATTGTTATTATTACGACTGCTCCTGTAGCCTTTCCTTTTGAAATTGCCGTACATTGTCTTTGATGGTATGACAGTCAGGGTGGGCTAGGGAACCTGTCCCCTTGTTTCAATGGTACAGCAGTCCGGCTGGACTAGGGGACCTGTCCAATTACCTTGTTTGGTGTATGTCATGAGAAAGCGCTGAGTGGCGCGTCTTATCATACATTGTCTTTGCCCACACGAAGCATGCACAGTTGGTTGGTTGTTGGAGCATTCCGTCCTGGCAATCATCTAAGGTCATAACAGGGCCCGGGTACCGACTTGTGACAGTGCGCACTCATGGTGACTGACTTTATAGTGCTGCCCCAATGGGAAATCAGGCCTACTGAACCATGATCCGATAACCCACTCAGTCACCTTATCCTGACACTGAGCTAACCAGACCGAAACTGCTCTCAGATATAGGCCATGGGGCTTGACCCTGAAATTAGGCATATTGGTACCACTTTTGGTGGCAATTTTACCATCGAGTATTGATTAGGGATTATATCTCTAGATACTATTTCTGTATGATAACCATTTGCATCGAGTAGCTTAACAAGATATTTCTTTAGCTTTCGCTCTAAGACCACTTCACATTTGTTTAAGGTTTTGCTGTATCTACTTATGAGTACATATTCGATTACAACTTTACCTCAGAATGAGATATAATCACAACTATAGGCCCAACAGAGAGCAAAGACCCAATGCTTGGAAATGAATATCCATATGTCACCGCAAAAATTTAAGTTGCACAGTCCGATGAAAACATCACATTTTCAAAACCAAAACACTTATATAGACATAATTCTATGTATTCAACTTTGATACTGGTGCACTTATTAAGCATGTTTTGCTGCATAAAAGATCATAATAAGTCAATTCAATAGAACCTGTTACTACTGAAGTCTATGGTGCTAGAATTTTGGCATGCTTGCCAAAATTAATTTGGCATGGCTTGACATCAAATATCTCCAAAGTTAGCCATTTAAAATATAAATTACTTCAAACTAAACTAAAGTAGACTATAATGATTAGCATAATGTATTTATCTCAGAAAATGTCACAAATTCAAAAGCAACTTTAAGTACGAGTCATATGCCTAAGAATAAGTCATATATGGTAATACCTACCTATACCCCTTAATTATTCTGGAAATGTCCGACCTTTTTCACAATCAGCTTGTCAGATAACTTTGTGAGGCTTGTTTGTTTGTTTGGGGTTTATATCCTAGCAACATCTAAGGTCATATCAGGACGGGTGCCGACTTGTGACAGTGCGCACTCATAGCGACCAACTTTATAGTGCTGCCCCACTGGGAAATCAGGCTGCCGGAACCATGACCTGATATCCCACTTAGTCACATTATTCTGATGCTGAGCTAAAACCAGTCCTTGCATTATCCTGTTAAAGCTGCATAGTCCGGTGAAATATAAAAATTTCAAAACCAAACCAATTATCTAGATTTTATTTTACAAATCTAACTTAGATACTAATGCACTTATTAAGCATTTGTTTCTGCGTAGAAGGCAATACTGAGTCAATTTAACAGACCCCGTTACTGCAGAAGTCTATGGTATGAGAATTTTTGGCAAGCTTGCCAAAACCAATTTTCCATGTTTGCACTCAAAATATCTAAAAAGTTTACCATTTAAAATAAAAGTAACTTTGAACTAATGTAAAGTAGATCCTAGTGATCGATCTAATATATTTATCCCAGAAAAAAGACAGAAATTCAAAACCAATGGACTATGCAACTTTAATATCAGATCAGTGCAGTAGATGACTTATGCCCGGTACACACCTACCGTTTACGATCGTTTTTCCGCACCCACCTAGCGTATACGATCTAAAACTGCCCAAAAATCGTGAGATGTGCACTCCCCTAGCACACCTACCGATTGCGATTTGTGATTTTTAGGACTAATACGGTATGTGTGCGCTAGGATTACGATTGCGATTCGCGATTCGAAAAATGAATCGGCCCGTTTTCAGTTTTAAGCGGGTCGGGAGTTTTAGTGCGCGAATCCTATACGGTATGTGTGTACATGGCATTAGAATATAATAAGGTGTGAAAACTTTCGATTAATTATACTTGTATAATGCTTATACTTATAGTTTGATATAGACGGCGCGATAACTGATAATGCAGCAGGTACACACTCACCATGGCGGAAGCTGGACGCTGGACGCTGGAGGGACGCTGGTTGGCAGGTAAGTTCATTAGCTACAGGCCCGACATGCTTTATACACCTGACCCTGGGCACACGTCATCAAACCACCACCGACTAAAACCCCGGAGAAAAATATATATCTATATAAAGCCACCATCAATCTGAACAGTCACAAAGAGCATGCTCATAGTTCTATATCGTATCTCATATATCACGTGATATATCATTCATGTGCAATGTAAACATATTATGTGAATATTATTGATCAACACCCTCTCACCATCATGTCTTACTGCTGTAACGCATGGCTATTAGTGTTAGTATCTCATATATTATCTTAACTATTGTGTATGTGATATATATATATATATGTAGAAAAGTGTTATCTGAATATTATTAACCAACATTGACAATTATATTATCTTAAGTATTATATATGTGATATATGTATACATAAATGTGTCATATAAATATAATTTTTTTTTTCATGAAGATTTATACTGCCTATCATGGATCAGTCTGAATTGACTTGTTTTCACCATTAGACAGTTTTTCGATAGAAAGCCAGAGCCTACACTTTTACTGACCCAGGGATTTTTAATCTCCCACACCACATAGACATGGTAGACAGCGTAACTAATATTTATATGATATATGTACACAAATATGTCATGTGAATATTATTAACCAATATACACCCATACATTATCTTAAGTATTATCTATGTGATATATATATATATATATATATACATACAGAAATGGATTAGATGAATATTATTAAACATCATACACCCATCATTTCTTGCTTCAATCTATTTCATATCGTTATTACACAACTGTTCTAACCCACAAGGTGGCGTCACGTGCGCGCCCGCCATGCATCACTGCCCCTCCATCTTCCCCCCCTCCTCCCCCCACCCTATGACAGGTGCTGTCTACCAAAATGGCGGTGCTTGTTGAATTTGCTGGTGTTTTTCGATGCCTTTGTTGGTAAGTGGGTTCCTTGTGTCATCAGGGATGAGCCGGTATTATCGCCCACCCATCCACTCTCCCCTCCAGCCACACCCACTTCCTCCTCACAGGGAAAGGTGAATCACTGCCCCTAAAAGGTCATTGGGATCACTCATTGGAAGGACCTGTTATTCACTGCCCATCACCAGTGTCACTCACAGTGAGAAGAGTTGGTAGCCTGACAACGCCAAAAGCTCACCAGACAAAAGCTCACAAGACCAAAGTTCACAAGACAAAAAAAAGCTGATAAGATAAAAGCTCACAAGACAAAAGCTCACAAGACAAAAGCTCATAAGACTAAAGCTCACAAGACAAAAGCTCATAAGAGAAAAGCTCACAAGACAAAAGCTCACAAGACAAAAGCTCATAAGACTAAAGCTCACAAGACAAAAGCTCATAAGACAAAACCTCACAAGACAAAACCTCATAAGACAAAACCTCACACCCTTATTAAAGTTGCATAGTCCAATCGCGTTTGAATTTTTGTCTTTTTAGATAAATATATCAAATTGATCGCTATGACCTACTAATCATTAGTCCGGAGTCATTTTGATGAAAAATGGCTAGTTTTGAAGCAATCTGAGCTGAAAGAACCCAAAATACTTTCGACAAGTTTCCAAAAGTCCTCTCGCTATGACCGGTATTGACATCTCGCTATGACCACATGATGTAGCATGACCTGAATCAAAAATAGCCTGGTCACCTAACAGAGTAAATTCACTGATTATTCGATATATGCTGTTCCAAATCACTGGTTAATACACCAATATCTAAGCTGGATATATATATAATCAAATGATGATACATGTTTTGGTTTTGAAAAATGAATATTTCATCGGACTATGCAACTTAAAAAAATAAAGAGACAACAGCTGACACCATTTCATATTTTTCATTAAATATATATGCATATATACCCCCACAGGGTAAGGAACAAGGAAATTCAGAACAGCACAAAGACATTCAGAATTCCAAAAATTTGAAAGGATTCATGGGATAAATACATCGGCGCGAAAACAAATGCTCTATTTCTTTTCAGGTCACAACAGAATGTCGGTGGTAGCACGTAGTTGGCCTAAGCAGCCAAACCTCCGCTGGGAGAGTGGACAGGGACGCTGTGTCAGCAAAATGACCTACTTCTCAGATGTCCTTGACCTTAGCTGAGCATTTTCCGGTGTAGTGTTGACCTCTCGTGCTCTGCCATTTGGATGAGGCGTTCAGATTTGTTTGTTGTTGTTTTACGTCCTAGCAATATCTAAGGTCATATCAGGACGGGTACCTACTTGTGACAGTGCGCACTCATGGTGTCTTTATAGTGCTGTCTCACTGGGAAACCAGGCTGCCAGCACCATGACCTGATATCCGACTCAGTCACATTATCCTGACACTGAGCCAACCAGTACCTGTCCTATCCTAGTTATGCCGACCGCCTGGCTAGGAAGCGACAAGCATACATTTTTAAGTCATTGGTTTGACTCGACCTGGGTTCGAAGCCATGACCCCCTGATCTACCAGCACAGGAGATGGACGCTCTAACTTATTCGGCCATCCCGTCTGGTCTGAGGCGTTCAGATGATAGGTCGGTTGGTTGGTTGTTGGAGTTTTACATCCTGGCAACAATTAGGGTCATCTCAAGATGGGTACCGACTTGTGACAGTGCACGCACATGATGACTTCATAGTGCTCCCACACTCAGAAATCAGGCCGCCGCTTCCTAGCTTGGCGCTCGGCATTAATAGGATAGGGCAAGGACTGGTTAGCTCAGTGTCAGGATAATTTGACTGAGTGGGATATCGTGTCATGGTGCAGGTGGCCTGATTTCCCAGTGTGACAGTATTATAAAGTCGCCATGAGTGCGCACTGGCTCAAGTCGGTACCTGTCCTAATATGACCTTAGATGTTGCCAGGATGTAAAATTCCAGCAACCAGCCAACTAACCCTGTGTTTTGAACCACACATTGTGCTGAATCCTGACATAATCAATCCATCCCATAATAGGAAATCATTCACAATGAAGGGCACTGATCACTGCCAGTAATTTCACTGCAAATACCGCCATCCTCAATCAACCCGAGCTGAAATGATTGTAATTTAATCACAAATGCCAATACAATATCAAGGTGGGCACGAATTAATGAGCCACAATGAATGTCAATGTAACAATTCCCGCCACATCTCAAGCTACTAAGCTCACTAAAAGTGAAATTTGTTTTATTTAACAACGCCTCTAGAGCGCATTGATCTTTATCAACGGCTATTGGACATCAAACATATGGTCATTCTGACATATTTCTTTGGAGGAAACCTTCTGCCGCCACATAGGCTACTCTTTCCGATAAGCAGCAAGGGGTCTTTTATAAGCACTTTCCCATAGAAAGGAGAGCACATACCACAGCCTTTGATGAACCAGTTGTGGACCACTGGTTGGAATGGAAAATAGCCCAAACTGCAAATGTGTCCACTGAGCAGGATCGATCAGATGACCCACACCTTCACAGGTGGACACTCTACCACCTGAGCTCCTGCTCTCCCACTATGCTCACTAAGGCATGCCAGATCATAAACCTTTGTCAGCTTGAGTTGAGGTATAATTAACCACAATCATGTAGTAAGGTAATTAAATGTATGGGTTCCCAAGAGGTAATTACCCAGCCGAGCAACCAATGTTGCATTAAATTGAAGTTCATACTTATGCAAATTATATTGTTTCAACAAATCGGCCATTGAAATCTTTGCCGAGAATCAGCTACGTACAAGCCTATGATATGTAAATAGGAGTAGGCTAGTCTAGTAATAAGAGTAGAACAAAATAAAATAATACATATATGCAAAGAAAATCCAAAAAAACTAACATAGGCTACTAACCATACCAACCAACTATCTATCTGCTACTGAAATGCAGGCAATCAAATACCTTATCAGACAAACAAACACCAACACTACAACTGGCCAGCATTGAAAACAAGCCTGGGTACCTGGGCTTATATGCTATGGACAGTATCAATACAGCCTCAATAAAAAAAGAGAAAAAAAACAAAAAAAGAAGATATGTCCCGGTATGTATACATATAGGTAAGCATATACATATGGCCACAGGACAAGTGATGTCAATGTTATATGATAGTGACCCTAGTTCCTTAGAGTTACCTACTGACCTAGTCTGATGGTTTTCAATTTCCGCTATTTTTCTGAGATAAATACACTATATTGACTATGTATTATAATATACTTTAGATTAATTTAATGTAACTTTTATCTTAAATGGCTATCGTGTGATGATTGGAAATAATTGAAGGTAAAACATGGAAAATTAGTTGTGGCAAACGTATCAACATTCTGATACAATAGGCTTCGGCAGTAACAGATTCTATTAAATTGACCCAGTATTCTCTTTTATTACAGACATATAAATATAATATAACCTACTACTTGAAGCTATAATTTACGAAGGCGGAGGCAGACAGGCCTTATATTCGAGCAAGTGAACATCGAGGCATTTCAGTACAGAGCACGGTGAGTCTACCCCCCCCCCCCCCTCCCGACCCCCGCCAGTTCAGTGAAGTGGAGTCCTTGGTGATGGAGTGGACTCGAGCCCTCAACCCTTTTAAAATTTTTTTTTATTGAGGCTGTATTTATACTGTCCGTAGCATATAAGCCTGGGTATTCAGGCTTGTTTTCAATGCTGGCCAGCTGTAGTGTTGGTGTTATCTTATCACACAGTAGCTGCTGATAAAGTATTTGATTGCCTGTATTTCAGTAGCAGATAGATAGTTGGTTGGTCTGGTTAGTAGTCTATGTTAATTTTTTGGGATTTTCTTGGCATATATGTGCTTTATTTTTTCTACTCTTATTACTAGACTAGCCTACTCCTATTTACATATCATAGGCTTGTACGTAGCTGTGTGGTGTGCTATCTGGCTACCCATTAGTCCTTTTTTTATTCATCGGTGTGAGTGGCTGGGTGAAGAAAAGGTGATGGTGGTCTTTGCTTGTGAGACCGTGAATGGAGGGGGGGGGGGGGGGTTGAAATATGGTCACGTGACCGTTTTGGCGGGATATGGCTATGCTGGTCTAGTGAGCAGGTTTCCCATCGAAGCCGATAGGTGGCTCCACAGGTGGCGCAGCGGTGGCCACTGATGGTACTACCTGAGTAAACGATAGATGGCGCTACGGTGCTCAAGGTTAAGTCAATGAAGAGGTAGGTACCCGTTTTGGTATGGCCTAGGTTCTTGCTGGGGCGTAGAACTACACCAACCAACCAGGGCCTATATGCAGGAGTCGGAGGTATTCGGTGGCAGCGAGCCGAAACGGTGGTAGCCGGGAATTTCCCGGGTAGCGGCGAAAAGTTGGATGCGCGAGTCGGTGATAGGCCTAACACCAAAGGCTTAACCAGTGGTACCTTACCTCTGATAGAGAGGAGGTATAGCAAGTTTATTAGGTGGGTAAGGAGGGGGCAGGGAGAGGAGAGGGGGAGGGAGAGGAGGGGGAGGGGAGGAGGGGGAGGATGGGTGACTCAGGGCGAGCCGTGTGTGTGCTCCGGTTTCGGCACACAGTTTATTAGGCCCAAATCTGGAGCGTGTCTCTGTGTGTGTCTGAGTGTGTGTGTCTCTGTGTGTGTCTCTGTGTGTGTGTGTCTGTGTGTGTGTGTGTTTCTCTGTGTGTGTGTCTCTGTGTGTGTCTCTGTGTGTGTGTGTCTCTGTGTGTGTATCTGTGTCTTTGTGTGTGTGTCTCTGTGTGTGTGTGTCTGTGTGTGTGTCTCTGTGTCTGTCTCTGTGTGTGTGTGTCTGTGTGTGTCTCTGTGTTGTGTCTCTGTGTGTGTCTGTGTGTGTGTCTGTGTGTGTGTCTCTGTGTCTGTCTCTGTGTCTGTGTGTGTGTCTGTGTGTGTGTCTCTGTGTTGTGTCTGTGTGTGTGTCTGTGTGTGTGTCTATGTGTGTGTGTCTCTGTGTGTGTCTGTGTGTGTCTGTGTGTGTCTCTGTGTGTGTGTCTGTGTGTGTCTCTGTGTGTCTCTGTGTGTGTGTCTCTGTGTGTGTCTCTGTGTGTGTGTCTCTGTGTTTGTTGTGTCTGTGTGTGTGTGTCTCTGTGTGTGTGTCTCTGTGTTATGTCTCTGTGTGTGTCTCTGTGTGTGTCTCTGTGTGTGTCTCTGTGTGTGTCTCTGTGTGTGTATCTGTGTCTGTGTGTGTCTCTGTGTGTGTCTGTGTGTGTATATGTGTCTGTGTGTGTCTCTTTGTCAGAGACACAGAGACACAGACACACACATAGAGACACACACAGAGACACAGAGTCACACACACACAGACACAGACAGAGGAGGGTACAGATGCAGAGGGATTTCCCAAATCTATAAATAA
This sequence comes from Branchipolynoe longqiensis, assembly GCA_030323885.1. Classification (NCBI taxonomy): domain Eukaryota; kingdom Metazoa; phylum Annelida; class Polychaeta; order Phyllodocida; family Polynoidae; genus Branchipolynoe; species Branchipolynoe longqiensis. Next base: position 71,310,229 of record CM059199.1, on the reverse strand, counting down.
CTTCACGTGTAGCTATAATCAAAGTGTTATGCGCTCCTGGTTAGCACTTGACACAGTTCCCGACGTCGGCGATAGCTACCCGGTAGTAGGCTGTACCACCAAAACCCGCTACCACCGACTCCTGCATATAGGCCCAGCCTCCGCCGGCCCTCTTAGAGGACTGGGGTGGGGCTCTTAGGCTGCCTTTTCGACTCCTCCCCCTCCTACCACAGACCACTACCCATCGAAAGCCAACTCCCGGGAGAGCTTTAAGCAGTGCCCATACAGTGCTGCAGATCTGTAGCCTTCAGCGCACCAATGTGACTGAAAACTACCCCAAAACAAAAGACAAGGTATGCACCTCCGCCTGTAAAAAATGACCGATGTTATGAATAACATGCACAATTATATATCACATTTCTATAGACTACATCACGGTTCCGACTGCGCATGCACTGAAAACGGTTTTGGGAGCAAAGCAAAGGCGTACGGCCATCGAGTTTGCCAATACGCGCAGTGAAAAACATTAGTTTTATTCAAAATTAATAGAAATCCAAAACCCTAACCTTATTATTTTAATATAATCTTTTTGTTAAACATGTTTTCTGTATGAGTTCCAAGCGGTTTGTGCCTAGGTGTTGTGGATATAAATAAAAACAAGAATAAAATAAGTAAAACTGACTCTGGCTATGGCTCTAACACTAATCTGAGTGCCTAGATTTTTCTCAATCTAAATGCACATGGCATAAGATGTGCTGATTATATTGATGTAAATGGAATACTGGATAAAAGATTAATATCTTAATTTATTATATATATTTTTTTAGTTGGTATTCTATGTTTCAAATGAGAGCTGAGATGAGCTGAAACTAGCAAATTTCATAGCTGCACCCAGTGTATTAGCATGTGCCATGTGCTTCAGGAGACCGACTGCTGAACATCTGGCGCTCTTTAGAATTCTACGCGCTCGTGCTCGCAGAACAATCAAAGAAGCATGGAGGCAGTGTTGGAGACAATTTGTTTCTAGCATCACCATGCACACGCCGTTGGGCAAAGTGTGGACAATGATCAGGAGAATCAAACGAAGGGGAGGTGATTCTTCTGTAGTCCAGCACTTGAAACACAAAGGCACCATTCTCACATCACTCGACAAAATAAGTGAAGAATTGGCTCGCACCTTTGCTGGAAACTCATCTTTGCCAAACTGCCTCGCGGGCTTTCGGGCCGTCAAGGAACGTCAAGAGCGAAAGCTCTTGGACTTTTCCTCCAATGTCGAGGAGCACTACAACTCCCCATTCAGTATGGGTGAGTTGAGGTGTTCTTTGGAAAGCTTGCATGACACAGCAGTTGGACCTGATGGAATTCATTATCAATTTTTGAAACATCTCCCTGAACACGCACTGAGACTGTTGCTTCAACTTTTCAACAACATCTGGGAGTCGGGTGTCGTCCCTGCCTCTTGGCGGGAGGCTACAGTAATACCGATTGCCAAACCTGGTAAAGACCAGACTGAAGCCAAGAACTATCATCCCATAGCCCTCACAAGCTGCATGTGTAAAAACCATGGAGCGCATGGTAAACAACCGCCTCGTCTGGCTACTGGAGTCAGGACACTACTTGTCCAACCTTCAATGTGGCTTCAGACGGGGCCGCAGCACCCTCAACCATTTGGTGCGCATGAAGACCTTCATAAGAGATGCTTTCCTTAAGAAGGAGCACGTTGTGGCTGTCTTTTTCGACCTCAAAAAAGCCTATGACACAACATGGCAGCATGGCATCATGGAGGATCTTCATGCGATTGGCCTTCGTAGCCACCTGCTAATTTTCATCAGGAACGTTCTAGCCTTCAGGCATTTCCACATCCGTGTCAAGACTACCTATTCCAGCCTACACTCACAGGAACTAGGAGTACCTCAAGGCAGCATACTGGCCGTGACCCTTTTCGGGGTCAAGGTCAATGGTATTGCTGCTGCTGTAAAGCGGGGGGGTCTCCTGCAGTCTTTTCGTGGACGACTTTGTTTTATATTACAGCGGTGCTAATATGAATGTCATAGAGAGACAGCTACAACCAAGCATAAATGGGATCCATCGATGGGCAGTTCTGAACGGTTTCAAATTTTCCAAGACCAAAACAGTCTGCATGCACTTCTGCCTGCTGCGTAGAATGCATGCGGAACCGGAGCTGACCCTGGATGGGGATCCCATTAAAGTCGTTGAGAAAACCAAATTTCTGGGCCTCATTCTCGACGCAAAACTGTCTTTTGTGCCACATATAAAGTACCTGAAAACAAGATGCCTGAAAGGGCTAGATATTCTGAGGGTGCTGTCTAGCTCAGAGTGGGGAGCGGACAGAGATGTTATGCTCTCCGTGTACAGAACCTTGATTCGGTCACGAGTGGATTACGGCAGCATAGTATACGATCCACCACCAGGGACTGCGCCTGGCCCTTGGTGCCTTTCGCACCTCACCGGTTCAGAGCCTCTATTTTGAAGCCAATGAACCATCACTTAACAACAGGAGAATCAAACTGGCCATGCAATATGTAGTCAAGATACAAACTAATGCATTGAATCCTGCACAGAATTGTCTATTCGAGCAACATGATGAATCCAGGTATGAAGCCAGGCCGAATTACATCCGGCCACTGAGACTCCGAAGAAAACCTCATTTGGAGGCCTTGGGCATGGATTTGGACGTCCCAGAACATCCCCCGTGGTCGTTGAGAAAGCCATCGGTTATCCCCCGACTCGCGGAACTGAGGAAGTCTGGGACACATCCACTCGAGTACCAAGGACTGCATGCAGAGATTCAAGGCCAGTTTGCAGACCACCTCTTCATATACACTGCTGGTTCGAAAAACCAAAGCCGGGTAGCTGCTGCGGCAGCCTGCCGACAGGAAACATTCGGTTACGTTTGCCCGATCAGAGCTCGATTTTCACTGCAGAAGCCCGAGCACTCCTTCTCGTGTTGGAGTGTATCGAGGTATCCAACCACACTAACTATGTTATATTGCTGGACTGAAACCGAATCACCCTATTCTAGCAACGGTCATTTATAAAATGAACCAACTGACAACGGATGGGTATGACATCCAGCTGTGCTCGGTGTCATACCCATCGATGCCGGCATACAAGGAAATGAACGAGCGGATCGGGATGCGAAGAAGGCCCTGAACTGTGATCTTGAACCATGTCTGATCCCTCACTCTGATCTGAAACCACTAATAGCCACCCACATAAAATCCAAATGGCAACATGAGTGGGATGAAAACATTAATATACTGAAAGAAATTGAACCATCTGTGGGAAAGCCACCACAGACTCATGCGGGAGGTCGGCGGGACCAAGTGGTTCTTAGCCGCTGCCGTATTGGCCACTCGTGGCTTACACATGCTTTTCTGCTCTAGGGGGAACCTCCCCCTGAATATATTGGGTGTCAGTCCCTGCTGACACTCAAATACATTTGACTAAGTTGCGTTGATTTTTTTGCCCTGCGCCAACAGTTCTACACTGCAGACAGTATGCATGATCTTTTTACTAAGGTAAAACAGGAAAACATTTTAGCCTTTTTGAGGGCAGCTGGACTGTACCACCTCATATAGTTTACTAAATAGATTCTATCAATTATTAATCAAACTTTTCTTTTTCTATGGGAATTTGTTTCCCTTGACCACAAATATACGATTGTGAGCTTTCTAATTTAATGAGTGACTATTGGCACATAATTGATTGTCTGCTTTTACATGTAGAAGCAATGGTTTGCACAAAAAACAAACATTTCTCGCTGTGAATATGGCCTATGCAGCCGACACGGCGTAAAGCAACCACCAATCAATCAATCAATCAATCATGTGCTTCTGGGGGGGGGGGTGGGTTTGCTCTGATGCATCCCACAATGCACCACACCGCTGGAACCGTGATGTAGTCTATTGTGTTGCCGCGATGGTGATGTGTATATATAATATATCATTACTCATTGCACCTTTTAATAATGCAATGCCCAGTTAATCTAGAATTATCCAAATTTAAATATAGAGAACTTTCTTCAGAGCCTTGCATACAATGTCTATTGACGCCTATCCATTCTCTCTACTTGCTATAAACTAGCATAAATAATGAAAGTATGAATTAAATAAGAAAAAAATGACCGTCAAAGTTGGTTGGTTGTTGGAGTTTTACATTCTGGCAACAACTAACGTCATATCAGGACGGGTACCGACTTGTGACAGTGCGCACTCTTGGCGACTTTATGGTGCTGCCCCACTGGGAGACCAGGCCGCCAGCACCATAACCTGATATCCCACTCAGTCACATTATCATGACACTGAGCCAACCAGTCTTTGCCCTATCCTAATAATGCCAAGCGCCATGCTAGGAAGCAACAAGTATCAATTTTTAAGTCATTGGCTTGACTCGACCAGGTTTCGAACCCATGGGTTCAAATCCCACGATATACCAAAACGGCAACAGATGCTTAACTCATTCATCTATTCCGCCGGTAATTCTTATTCTAGATATTGTAGTAGTCTGTACATGAGCTCCACTACCACATGGTAGTGGAAGACACTACGCCGCACACCTACGCAGTTACATTGAACTGCACTAGGTGGTGGCACGCTAGCCACCGGGCAGGGCCCCGACTGGGCTGCCCTCTACTGCATGTGGCTAGCACACCCCTCTTCACCCACCTAGAGAGGCGGCGTGGGACCTAGCAAGTTAGGGGACGGGTCACTTGACTGTTGGTGCTGCAGAGAGCGGATAGGTTGGTGCTGCAGTGGAAGCGTACTGTCACTAAATCTTGGTGTTCTTCCGTGTGTGCATGGCAAAGTGAAAGACCGTGGAACGGTGGACATCGTGGTCTACCACAATATTACTCTAGGCCCTGCTAGATTGTTTGTTTGTTGGAGTTTTCCGTCCTGGCAACGTTTAAGGTCATATCACGACGCCCTGCTAGATGTTAGTGAGGTGTCAAACATGTTGCGAGGAACTTGCTTCACAGTCGCGCATATTAAGCCGACACTGAGTGAAATACCATGTCTTTCGAAATTATATTTCTATTCAATCTTTTTTTTTTCTTCTTGAAGATTTATACTGCCCATCATGGATAAGTCTGAATAGACTTGTTTTCACCATTAGACAGTTTGTAGATAGAAAGCCCGAGCCTACACTTTTACCGACCCAAGGGATTTTGAACCTCCCACACCACATAGACATGGTATGAGAGAAACGGCCTTTGATGACGCTTTAAGTTATACACAGCGGTGGAAATCCAAATTAGCAGAGGTGGGGGGGTGGGGGTGCGGCATGGTGAATCGAACCACCGACCTTCAGATTAGGCGTCCGACCTAGACAAAAGTCAGACACTCTAACCACTCTGCCACAGAGAACACCACAATCTTTCCAGCCGTTTTAGGATGGCTTCTGTGGTTTTGGCTTTTGTCCCATGTAATTCTGAAGTTCCCCACAAAACACAAATTCTTGCCACTGCCGTCAGAAGCCTTTTTAATTAAAAAAAAAAAATCAGTGGGGGGGTGGATGTAAATATGTTTATTCTGCTGAATAACTTAACTTCTGTTGTCAGTGCCGAAACTCTGGTCTTCCAGCCATTTTTCAATTTGGGATTATTTACACAAAATGGTACATAGAATAGGCCTACGGTATATCAGGTGAGCTAGCCATTTAAAATAAAAGTCACTTGAACCTAAAGTAAGGTAGATTATAATGATCAACCTAATATATCTATCTCCGAAAATGACAGAAACTCAAAACCATCGGACTATGCAACTTTATGGTTTTGTGTGTGAATGACTTAAGCTAGGATTCCTTATACGCGGCATGTGGCATGCGGCATGTGGCATGTGGCATGTGGCATGCGGCATGCGAATGCGAATGCGGCAAAGAATCGAAAACGATGTTAATGAATAGTGGTGCTTCCATACGTCCGAATGCAAATACAAACGTGAATACGAATGCAAATGCGGCAAATGGATCGACCCATGGACCGATCGGTGCGAATCCGAATGCAAATACTGCTGCGTTTGCCATAGAAAACAATAGTAACTTTGATCTTCCTTCACAAATTTGGAGGAAAAACCCCCAAAAATGTCATGGGTAACTTTTTTGGTGTGTTTTTTTGTTTAACCATATCCCAGCACAAAAAGTAAACATAGGCTATTGGGGGTTGGCATATATCTATTCCGCATATACCACATTCGCATTCGCATGAGGCATATGGAATCTCAGCTTTAGCCATCCATGACCTACTTCATCATCATCGATATAAACTGGGCGTTCATTGGTCAACATCTTCTGACGTTCAGCCAATTGGCTGGCCTCTTCCTAACTTGGGCGATAATTGAGGCAATCTAATAAACTAGATCACGGTTCCGACTGCGCATGCGCTAAAAACGGCGTTGGGAGCAAAGCAAAGGCGTACGGCCATTGAGTTTGCCTATACGCGCAGTGAAAAACGTCAGTTTTATTCAAAATTAATAGAAATCCAAAACCCTAACCATATCAATTTAATATAATCTTTTTGATAAACATGTTTTCTATATGTATTCCAAGCGGGTTGTCTCTAGGTGGTGTGGTTTTATCAATATTTTACTTTTACTGTATGGAGATTGCTCACTGCCATTGACAATGCATTGAGTACACTGGCTATGGCTCTAACACTAGTCTGAGTGCCTAGATCTTTCTAAATCTAAATGCACATGGCATAAGATGTGCTGATTATATTGATGTACATGCAATGCTGGATAAAAGATTAATATCTTAATTTATTATATATTACAGAAACTCAAAACCATCGGACTATGCAACTTTATGGTTTTGTGTGTGAATGACTTAAGCTAGGATTCCTTATACGCGGTGTGTGGCATGCGGCATGTGGTAGGACGTCGGAGGCGGTACAGCGCCCACCCGCCATGCGGCAGGTGGGGAGGCAAGGCCCTACAGCCCAAATAATATGAGCATAACAAGTTATACAATACATATTTTTTTAGTTAGTATTCTATGTTTCAAACAAGAGCTGAGATGAGCTGAAACTAGCATATTTCATAGCTGCACCCATTGTATTAGCATGTGCCATGTGCTTTTGGGGGGGTTGTTTTGCTCTGACCCATCCCGCAATGCACCGCGCCGCTGGAACCGTGATGTAGTCTATACAGCGCTTGCCATATGCCACTTCGCCACTGGTACTAAGCGTCACCGCCAGGGGAATGAATTAGCATGGCAATTAATCAAGCGCGATTAATCCATTAAATCCGGAGCCACTTAGAGACTCAGTCTGTGACACTATATGTGCGCAGAAGAAATGGGTCTTCAAAATTCTAGTACATTACATATCTGGTCGGGGGATTTTGTTGTTACCAGAATGTGTTCTTTTTAGAAATATTGTTATGTCCTGGCAAAACATCCAAGGCTACATCAGGACAGGTACTGACTTATGACAGTGTGCACCCATGTCGACTTTATAGTGCTGCCCCACCTGGGGCACACCAGGTCGCCAGCACCCTGACCCAATTCCCCACTCGGCCACATTATCCTGACGCTGATCTAACCAGTAGTTTCCCTATCCTGTTAATCCCGAGTGCCAGGCTAAGTAGTGTCAACTATCAACTAAGTAGTGTCAACTAACAAGTAAGTAATTGCGTTTGGCTCCACTAGGATTCTAACTCTAATAAATCCCGACCGGATGCGGTGGCCGAATGGTAGAACGCAGACTTCCTATGCGGAAGATTGGCAGTTTGGTTTCCGGATGAGTCAAACTAATGACTTATTAAATTGATACTTGTAGCTTCCTAGCCTGGCACTTGGCATTAATTTAATAGGATAGGACATAGACGGGTTAGCTCAGTGTCAGGATAATGTGACTGAGTAGGATATCAGGTCATGGTGCTGGCAGCCTGGTCTCCCAGTGGGGCAGTACTATAATGTCACCAAGAGTGTACACTGTCACAAGTCGGTACCCGTCCTGATATGACCTTAGATGTTGCTAGGACGTAAAACACTAAGGAGCAGGGGACGGGGGACAACATGCGGTGCCAACTTGAAATATCGGATAATTGTAAGTTTAACTTGTGAGCAGACGACAAAGACTGGGATTACAATGAAATAGTTTCAGTAAGTAATGGTGTTTAGGTTCATACATTTTTCTCGAATAGTTGAATATTATTTGCACTGGGTACATTTAAACTTTCATTAGAAGTTAATTTCTGGACACATTTCAAACTAGATTAGGAAGGAAAGCAGAAAGCAGGTGTCATGGGGCATTATTTAATTGACTTGGGATATTAGAAATAACTTCAGTAAGACCCATGGACGGCGTTATTTCATCCTATTTACTCTGACAATTCCATTATTTGTCATTATATTAGAATTAAAATGCGGTGAGGTAAATCATTTGTCGGCGGTTAATTACACAATTTCCGTCTTATTTTAAATTGTCCATGTTGCTGCGGTAACATGGGTAATTCATGCGCGGTGAGGGACAGACAGTGCTGCCCTCTCTGGGTTCGATGCCACCTCCACCCTGTTGCCACCTGGCGCGTCCCCACCGAACCTCTCTCGAAGTGACATCACTTCCAATTGCACCCCCGCTCATCCCTTGCATTCACTGGATGCGGTGGTCTAATCAGTAGAGCGCAGGCTCCCCGCGTGGAGGGTCGGGAGTTCGAATCCATGTCGAGTCAAACCAATAACTTACAAAATTGAAATTTGTAGGCCTATGCTACCTAGCCTGGCACTTGGCAGTGCTAGGGTAGAGCAAGGGCTGGTTGGTTCAGCATTAGGATAATATGACAGCAGGATTTGTGACAGATTTCCCAGTTGGGCAGCACTATAAAGTCGCCATGAGTGCGCACTGTCACAAGTCGGTATCCGTCTTGATATGACCTTAGATGTTTTCAGGACGTAAAACTCCAACAACCAACCAACCAACTCTAAATCCCGACCTTCCGCATTGAGAAGCCGGCGCTGTTCCCGATTCAGGGTCTGATGAACGGAGTAGTGCAGTAGTGACCCACCAGTGGGCAGCACCAGGTTGTGCTCACCCGCTCTCCACTGGGTCCCAAGCCACAACGCCCGGCTTCCACGATCCGAGCCACAAGCCCGTTATTATTTATTTTTTTGGTAAAGTATTTATTCATCTGAATATGACATTTGTCAGCGCCGCAGCACTGCTCTTCTGGCCATCCTACTATTGGAATTGACATTCTAAATAATATAAGTGGTATGCAGGTAATGCAGTACCTCGGATACCTTATACCCCAGTCACACGGGGCCTGCGTTCGCTAACGATCGATTCGCGACGTCAAAACCTGCTCCTTGCGCCCTCCCTACGCCCTGATTGAGTCCTGGCGCTGCGAAATCGCCAACCACCCGGCGCCCATTTCGGAAATTTTGGGCGCAAGGAGGTTGCTGCTGCTGCACGTGCAACCTCCTTGCGCCCTGTTCCGGCGGCGCCATTCAAAATGGTTGGCGCCCTGGCGCCGCCCTGGCGCCGCCCTGGCGCCGCCCTGGCGCCGCCCTGGCGCCGCCCTGGCGCCGCCCTGGCGCCGCCCTGGCGCCGCCCTGGCGCCGCCCTGGCGCCGCCCTGGCGCCGCCCTGGCGCCGCCCTGGCGCCGCCCTGGCGCAGCCCTGGCGCAGCCCTGGCGCCGCCCTGGCGCCGCCCTGGCGCCGCCCTGGCGCCGCCCTGGCGCCGCCCTGGCGCCGCCCTGGCGCCGCCCTGGCGCCGCCCTGGCGCCGCCCTGGCGCCGCCCTGGCGCCGCCCTGGCGCCGCCCTGGCGCCGCCCTGGCGCGCCTGGCGCCGCACTGGCGCCGCCCTGGCGCCGCCCTGGCGCCGCCCTGGCGCGCCCTGGCGCCGCCTGGCGCCGCCCTGGCGCCGCCCTGGGTGGCGATTGCCATTGGATGCTGCAGTCACCATGTGGTCGGCGCCGACATGGCGCCGACATGGCGCCGACATGGCGCCGACATGGCGCCGACATGGCGCCTAAAACGTGTTTGAATCAATGTATCCAATGGAACGCTGGGTGGTTGGCGTCCTTGTGGGCGTAGGGAGGTTGGCGGCGACAGCTGTCTGTCGTGTGACTGGGGTATCAGGTGCTAAAATACCTCAGGGAGTTTGACGCCCCTGCCTTGCAAAGTTCTAAACCACTGCCTTGTGGTACAAGTTCTGGTTCTTGATAGAATCCAAGGCTAAGGGAGCAAACCCTAACAGAAAACCATGTTATCGTGGCAGCATTAAGGGCGGTGATGAATGGATCTCCCAACATCTCCCGACCAGCCACTGCAGGGACAAATAGTTTGCACCTGTCTGGACATGTTCTTGCCGTGTGTGAGACCTCTATTTGCTCCCTGAGAGAGTGCCGCTAGTAACTTGCAAAAGCCAGCAGCACTTCAACACTTTGCAAGCAGCTTTTATGAAATGTACAACCGCACAAAGCGGCGGTTAAGTAATGAAAGCCGTCTTTGTCGCATTGCGACTGACAGCATGATGATTAGTCACAGCACCGATCCTGTAGAATAAAGGGAGTGGCTCCTGCTGTATAAAGTACAGCACCAGTCACTGTAGTTCTTGCAAAAATGGGGAGTAGAAAGTGCTTTTGGTTAGTTGATTGTTGGAGTTTTACTTCCTGGCAACATCTATGGTCATATCAGGATGGGTACTGACTTGTGACAGTGCGCACTCATGGCAACTTTATAGTGCTGCCCCACTGGGGAATCTGGCCATCAGCACTATGACCCAATAGCCCACTCAGTCACATTATTCTGGCACTGAGCTAACCAGTCCTTGCCCTATCCTGTTAATGGCGAGCGCCAGGCTAGGAAGCAACAAGTATCAATTTTATAAGTCATTGGTATGACTCGACCGGGAATCAAATTTGCGAGATCCCGCATGTGAGGCTCGCGCGCTACCGATTCGGCCATAGAGGCCGGTGTGGAGTTTTCAGCGCCCGGTCATTGTCAGCGGCCTGTCGTGGCTTCTGTGCATGCGCGGATTTTCGCACGTTGCGGCGATCACTGCTATTTGTTTTGTTTACACTCGGCGATTCGACGCTGATCTAGCTGCTACGTTAATATCGCTTGGAATTTAAGGTTAATTTAATTAAATTTCATTATTTGAGTATGTAATTCTGTTAAATATGATCGCATTCAATAGATTTCGGCCTAATTGGTCCTTAACACTGCCGGGTACCGTGGCTGAGCTTGTAGCCGGCGAGGGCATGGGTGTTTTGCATATGTCTTAAAATCCGCGCATGTGCAGAAGCCAAGACAGGCCGCTGACAATGACCGGGCGCTGAAAACGCCACACCGGGCCCAGTCAGAGGGCATGTGAGCACCGTACAATAACTCTAAGCACAAATAATTATTATATGTACCGGTACACAATCAATATATGAGAGATTGGATGCACAAATAAAGTTGCATAGTTCGACGGTTTTGAGTGTCTGTCATTTTCTGAGATGAATATAGTAGGCTGATTGTTATCATCTACAATAGTAACTATGACTTATGACTTACAACGACTAACTGCGGCAATCTCAAAAGTGTAAACATACATAATTAATTTTGGTGTGCCATGGGTCCTGGCCGATGCGGGTCTCGCCTGCAGGAGCGTCAATCCAGGTTAGTGAGGACTCATGGAACTAAACCAGGCAGCGACACAACATTTGTAATAATATTTGCATCTTAATTTATGCAACACATAATGGACTTCAGCAACAACAAAAATCCTTTCACACCGGACCATTAATAACTCCAAAGCCTTTGTCTCAAAATATAGATATGAACATTTGATAACGATTCCGATGCATCTGTAATATTGTCTTGGTCCAGTTATTTGAGCCCTTAGGACGGTTGCATTTCCTCATTGTGTAAGGGATACTAGATCGCCAGGAATCATTTCAATTTTGTTGAATTCACACTGAGCTTCGATTAATTAATTCACACTGAGCTTCGATTAATTAATTACCGGACGGGATGGCCGAATGAGTTACAGAGTCCGTCTCCCATATTGGTAGATCGTGGGGTCGTGGGTTCCAACCCATGTCGAGTCAAACCAATGACTTAAAAATTGATACTTGTTGCTTCCTAGCCTGGCGCTCGACATTATTAGGACAGGGCAAGGTCTGGTTGGCTCAGTGTCAGGATAATGTGATTGAGTGGGATATCAGGTCATGGTGCTGGCGGCCTGGTCTTCCAGTGGGGCAGCACTGTAAAGTTGCCATGAGTGCGCAATGTCGCAAGTCGGTACCCGTCCTGATATGACCTTTGATGTTGCTAGGACGTAAAACAGCAACAACAAACAAAAAAATCCATTAATTAATTGATTTAGGTTTTGCGTGCAACATCTGATATCATATCTGGATGGGCACCGACATGTAAGAATTTGCACTCCTGTCAGCTTTATAGTGCTGCTCCATTGGGATGCCATGCCACCTGGACTACGATGCGCATAGTATCTTACATTATTTAAAACCGGACGCGGTGGCCGAATCGGTAGAGCGCACCTTCCCGTGCGGAAGGTCGGGAGTTCGAATCCCAGCCGAGTCAAACCAATGCCGTACAAAAATGATGCTCGTCGCTACTTAGCCTGGCGCTCAGCATTACTAGGATAGGACAAAGACCGCTTAGCACAGTATCAGGATACTGTGTTTGTGTGGGATATCAGGTCATGGTGCTGATAGCCTCGTCTCCAAGTGAGGCAGCACTCTAAAGTCGATATGAGTGCGCACTGTCACAAAGTTGGTACCCGTCCTGGTATGACCTTAGATGTTGCTAGGATTTAAAACAACAACAAACAAACATAGCAAACATTATTTTAGCTTTACCAGTCTTTACCCTCTCCTGATTGTACTTAGCACGCATGGTGATAAGATAGTGTAGTAGTCTGAACATGAGCTCTACTATCACGCGGTAGCAGCGGAGACTACGACGCCACCAGCGCAGTACCACTACACTGCGCTAGGTGGCGGCACGGGTCACCACCGGTCAGACCCCAACTGGGCTGACCTCTACTGCGTGTGGTTTGACCCACCCCCCCCACACACACCTATAGAGTCGATGTGGGATCTGGCGAGTCAGGGGGCGGGTCAGACAACTACTGACGCCGCGGAGAGCAGAGGGTTCAATAAACCAGGTGAAGCGTACACTGAATTGAATCTTGGTGTTCTTTCGTGTGAGAAAGGGTGAGTCGGAGGGCCGTGGGCCATTACATTGGTGCCGTGACCAGGATTCGAACCTGGGTTGTCTCGGCCACAACGAAAAGTACTAACCACTATACGATCACGGCCCTCACTCCCATGACACTGGTTGCCGTGATCAGGATCCTGTACAAGCTTTGTGCTGTATGGTTGTTGAACCTACCCTGTGTATGTAAGTGCGTTGCCTTGCCTGTGTGTATGTAATTGTAAGCATTAAAAGACTTACAATTCCAGGGGGACGAGTGTAGTGGTCTGCACTGACCTCTCAGGCAAGGAGCCGCATAGACAGGTAGGCGTGGGTGGTGTGTTGATATCAGGGAGCCTAGGTGGTGTAATGGTTAGCACACTGGCCCGGAGTGCAAAGAGATGTGGGTTCGAGTCCCGCTCTAGGCACAGTATTTCCCATTTTCATCACCCCCATGACAATAGCAAAAGCATAATCTTGTTGTCAAGATACTTTTTTAAAACTTTTGCTCTTTGGGCTTAAAGTTGCATGGTTTGATGAAACATTTTTTTCAAAACCAAAGTACTTTCCTACATTTAATTATATATATCCAACTTAGATACTGGTGCATTAGCTAAGGTCTTGGGATACCATGGACAGAATAATCAATGAATTTATCACCCCATCTGTCTGGAAAACCTACTTTGAGACAGTAATTAAGGAGGGACACCATTAAGCAATTAGGTCAATCTTGTGGCCTCATTAGCCATGTCGTCATTCCAACCAGGCTATATTTGAATTAGGTCATTCCACATCACATGGTCTTCGCGAGATGTCAATAGCGAAAGGAGATTCGGAAAGCTTGTCGAAATTATCTTGGGTTCTTTCAGCACAAATTGCTCTGAAATTAGCAAGTTTTCATCACAATTACCCCGGACTAATGATTGTTCATGTTGGTTCACCAACATGGGTAATTTGCGCGTGAACAAGGAGTCTCACCGCTGGCACCACCTGGGTTCGAACCCCCACCACTATACCCTACCGGTTTTCTCGTGCACCCGAAACTCCCCGCGAGACCTCTGACGTCACGGCCACCCTAACTCGGCCTCCGAGACCCACCAGAAATCACTTCCACTCCGGCAGCCAGACGAGCAGCTCAACATCTCAACTCAGCCGCCCACCCATCCCTACAAACGACAGACACGCTAAGACGATGGGTTGAGGGCCTGAGTTGATTTCGGCATGACCTACCAACCTCTGACATTTCGGCATGACCTACCAACATCTGACATTTACTCATGATAGACCAAGATGATCATATTCCTAACCAACTGTGAAATGTAACTGACTCATTGACTACTGTGTATTGAATAAAATCCCGATTCAATGAGCTGCTTGTTCGTGTCGTCAATCAATCAATCAATAGTTCTGTCCTCTAGTTGAGGGTTTGATGCAATGGTTCTCCACTTGTCCCGATGGTGTGCTGTTCTGATAGACTGTGAATAATTCAAGCCTGTCCACTGTGAAATATTTGTAAACCATGATGTTCTTGGTCTCCCTCTCCCTCTGCTGCCATTCACCTTCCCTTCCAACAATGTACACTATATTGAACCCTGACGAATGATGTGGCCAAAATAAATAAGTTTTTTTGTCTGTATGGTTATTTATTCGTATCGTAAATTAGTATTAAATTACTATCAGCTACATATATTTATCTGAAAAAAAGCAAAAACTAAATTCAATCACCATCGGACAATGCAACTTTAAAATCGATTTGAAAATCCTACCTCCGAACCTTCAACGAAGGTCGGCTAAAAGATTATGGAAACTCGGACCAGTCGCATGGGGTGCCACGTACTAGGGGGCACCAAATGTAATTTAATTATTAAAAATTTTGTTATTCTCTTTAAATTCTTAATTCACTTTCTTTTGAACCATGAATACAATATGCTAACTTGTCAGCATAGTACTCCAAGTGAGATTTCTGGGTAATCTGTTCTCTTGCGGTGCCCCAGGTGTCGAGTGAGTAAATGTGGAATATACATGCATCTGATAACCATGAAATTAACCACAGGTAATCGTTTCCTCTATCCGCTTGCTGTCATGAGCAGAGAATGTGTGTATAATGTCCATATAATTACTTCTGAATCCTAACATTTAGTAGACCAGACGGGATGGCCAAATGAGTTGAGCGTCCGTCTCCCATTTTGGTAGATCGTGGGATTTGAATCCATGAGTTCAAACCCTGGTCAAGTCAAACATATGATTTAAAAATTGATACTTGTCACTTCCTAGCCAGGCACTCATCATTATTAGTAAAGGGCAAGGACTGGTTCGCTCAGTGTCAGGATAATATGACTGAGTGGGATATCAGGTCATGGTGCTGGTGGCCTGGTCTCCTAGTGGGGCAGAACTATAATGTCGCCATGAATGCACACTATCACAAGTCAGTACTCTTCCTGATATGACCTAAGATGTTGTCAGGATGTAAAACTCCAACAACCAACTTACCAACCTTGCAGTTAGTTCACGTGTACAGTTCTGAAGTCAGCCTTATGTAGTTAAAATCTGAATAAAGTAAGACAAATGTACTTGACAAACAAATACTTATATGAACACAAAAAAAAGTAAGCTTATTTTATTTAACAACACCTCTAGAGCACATTGATTTTCATATCATCCACAATTGGACGTCAAACATATAGTCATTCTGACATATTTCTTTGGAGAAAACCTGCTGCCACCACATAGGCTACTCTTTCCGATAAGCAGCAAGAGGTCTTTTATATGCACTTTCCTACACACAGGACAGCACCTTCCACACAGCCTTTGATGAACAAACTGCAATTGGGTCCCCTGAGCAGGATCAATAGAATGACGGACACCTTCACAGGTGGACACTCTATCACCTGAGCTACATCTCACTCCCCTATTTGAACACAAGCACCAGTTACCATGGCAATCTGAAGCTTTATTCAATTTATTTACATTTAGATTTGTGTCTATGGCTAGACGCAGATAATGTATATGGTGAAAAGGCTTGGTTCACCGACACAACACTGACATTTTTTCATGTAGATTTAATGAATTGAGGGCATGGAAACAAGACAAAAAAGCAAATGCTTTGCCTGGTTACAGATTTAATTAATATATCACATTCTGTAATGCATTTACTGATTGCTAACTCCAAATGAATTATAATAAATGCATTGTTGTAGATTTGTTCAAGTTTTAAATATAAATGTTAGGACAAAGCTGTCCCATCACCATCACCATCAGTATCACATCAGTTTCAACATCACCATCACCTCCAGCATCACCACCACCATCATCACCACCACCATCACCATCGCCATCATCATCATCATAACCACCACCACCACCACCATCATCATCCTCATCTCAAACGTCGTAGTTGGTATATAAAAAAACGCTAGGTTTTTTTCCGGTGGACTATGTTTAATAAGATTCGCAAGCGCTTACTAATGTAGTCCCCTCGTTAATTATTAATCCGCATAATCAATATAAGTACACTGCGTTGTGAAATCCACTCCCTGAATGGACTGCAGATGCTGATTCACAGATCTGGTTCATGCATCATCATCATCATCATCATCATGCATCATCATCAACATGACGAATCCAGGTATGAAGCCAGGCCAAATTACATCCGGCCACTGAGGCTCCGAATGAAACCTCATTTGGAGGCCTTAGGCGTGGATTTGGACGTGTTGGAGGATGCCAAAGTCCCAGAACATCCCCCGTGGTCGTTGAGAAAGCCATCGGTTATCCTCCGACTCACGGAACTGAGGAAATCTGGGACACATCCACTCGAGTACGAAGGACTGCATGCAGAGATTCAAGGCCAGTTTGCAGACCACCTCTCCATATATACTGATGGTTCGAAAGACCAAAGCCGGGTAGCTGCTGCAGCAGTCTGCCAACGGGAAAAATTTGGTGTACGTTTGCCAGATCAGAGCTCGATTTTCACTGCAGAGGCCCGAGCACTCCTTCTCGCTTTGGAGTATATCGAGGTATCCAACCACACTAACTATGTTATATACAGTGATTCCTTCTCTTGCCTCCTGGCTGTTGCTGGACTGAAAACGAATCACCCTATTCTAGCAATGGTCATTTATAAAATGAACCAACTGACAACAGATGGGTATGATATCCACCTGTGCTGGGTGCCTGGCCATGCTGGCATACAAGGAAACGAACGAGCTGATCGGGCTGCGAAGAAGGCCCTGAACTGTGATCTTGAACCATGTCTGATCCCTCACTCTGATCTGAAACCACTAATAGCCACCCACATAAAATCCAAATGGCAACATGAGTGGGATGAAAACATCAATAAACTTAAAGAAATTGAACCATCTGTGGGAAAGCCACCACAGACTCATGCGGGAGGTCGGCGGGACCAAGTGGTCCTTAGTCGCTGCCGTGTTGGCCACTCGTGGCTTACACATGCTTTTCTGCTCAAGGGGGAACCTCCCCCTGAATGTATTGGGTGTCAGTCCCCACTGACACTCAAACACATTTTACTAAGTTGCGTTGATTTTTTGGCCCTGCGCCAACGGTTCTACACTGCAGGCAGTATGCATGACCTTTTTACTAAGGTAAAACAGGAAAACATTTTAGCCTTTTTGAGGGCAGCTGGACTGTACCACCTTATATAGTTTACTAAATGGATTCTATTAATTATTAATGAAACTTTTCTTTTTCTATGGGAATTTGTTTCCCTTGACCACAGATATATGATTGTGAGCTTTCTAATTTAATTAGTGTCTATTGGCACATAATTGATTGTCTGCTTTTACATGTAAAAGCGATGGTTTGAACAAAAAACAAACATTTCTCGCCGTGAATATGGCCTATGCTGCCGACATGGCGTAAAGCAACCACCAATCAATCAATCATCATCATGCTGTCGGTCGCGATGCGACAAAGACTGCTTTCATTACTTGACTGCCGCTCTCCATTTTCATGAAAGCTGCCTGCAAAAGTGTTGGAAGTGCTGCTGGCTTTTGCAAGTTACCAGTGGCACTCTCTCGGGGAGCAAATAGAGGTTTCACACCGGCAAGAACATGTCAAGACAAAACTATTTGTCCCTGCAGTGGCTGGTCGGGAGATGTTGGGAGTTCCATACATCAACCACCCTTGATGCTGCCACAGTGACATGGTTTTCTGTTTAGGGTTTTCTCCCTTAGCCTTCGGTTCTGTCAAGAACCTGTACCACAAGGCAGTGGTTTACAACTCTGCAGGGCAGGAGCGTCAAACTCCCTGAGGTATTGCTATACCTGCAACACCTGCATACCATGGTTCATGCAAGCAACCTGAATATCAAACTCATAACGCAAAGTAAAGCTTGTTTTATTTAACAATGGCTCTAGAGCACTTTGATTTTTTTAATCATATCATCTGCTATTAGATGTCATACATATGGTCATTCTGATATATTTCTTTGGAGGAAACTCGCTGTCGCCACATAGGCTACTCTTTCTGATAAGCAGCAAGGGGTCTTTTATATGCACTTTCCCACAGGCAGGACAACACATACCACAGACTTTGATGAACTAGTTGTTGACCACTGGTTGGAATGGAAAATATCCCAAACTGCAAATGTGTCCACTGAGAAGGATCGATCCGATAACCGACCGCTATGTGGTGGCAGTGGGTTTCCTCCAAAGAGATATGTCAGAGTGAGCTATGTCTTGCTCCGCAACAGGCATCAATGTTGTGTAACTCATTCGTTTGGGTTTTTGGAACCCGGTACCTCCCATCAGGGGGAGCCAGTCAGCCAGCGCTGTTAGCGATTCGGCCACCCCATTAGGTCATCCTGTTTCCAAATGCAGTTATTTAAACCGAATGCAATGTAGAACATGAAACAGAGCAGCGTATTGAAATGCATTGGAAATACAAGAGTGAGCGAAAGAAGAGGTGTGTGTGGGAGGGGAGGCTTTAATTAGCTATCGTTTACATTCCCAGTTTCACTGGTCCCTCATTAAGGACTGAAGCTGTGACCCAGAATGCTGGGTCACAGCTACAGCTTACATATGGTAAGCTGGGGTTGGTGCCGCTCCCAGCCGTATCCTTCACAATAGAACCAACATTTTAAATTTGCTTTGCACCTATAAGTATAACCACATGCATCAACATGACGGAACTCAATAGGGTTATTTAAAAAAAATTTAAATTTGTTTATTGAGGCTGTATTTATACTGTCCATAGCATATAAGCCCGGGTACCCAGGCTTGTTTTCAATGCTGGCCAGTTGTAGTGTTGGTGTTATCTTACCACGCAGTAGCTGCTGATAAGTTATTTGATTGCCTGCATTTCAGTAGCAGATAGATCATTGGTTGGTATGGTCAGTACCTCCCCAATGTGTTGCTATCTCGTTATGGTGGGGAGGCTTGTGTGCCTCCATGACCATGAGAGCTATACCGGCGGGGGCTAGCCCCCTGGCAGGTTTAACCAAGCTGGGCATGTCTCATGGTAGAGGATAGACTAAGAGCAGCAACTGGTCCTCCAGGTTGGGGGTTGGGCGTGGGGCCAACAACCCCACCCCGGAAAAAAGAACAATGTTACAGATTCACGAACAAGAAACTCAAAAGTAACTAAGGCCCTGGAAGAGGATGGACGCACAGCTTTAGGAACTATGACGCCTAGTAGTGAAAGCCATTTGGAAGCTACTAGGCCGAAAACCATCATCTCTACCAGGACCACCACTAACATTGGGACATGGAATGTCAGAACCATGTTTGAAGCTGGCAAAACAGCTCAAGTGGCAGCTGAGATGAGACATTACAATCTCGATCTTCTGGGAATCAGTGAGTCTCGGTGGACAGGCTCTGGTCAGCAGAAACTAGCCACAGGGGAAATGCTGCTGTTCTCGGGCCACGAGGAAGCAGATGCGCCACACAGCCAGGGAGTGGCCTTGATGTTGACAAAGATGGCACAGCGAGCTCTCATTGGATGGGAGGCACATGGCCCATGGATCCTCACTGCTTGCTTCCGCACAACGAATAGGAGGATCAACTTGGATATCATCCAATGCTATGCCCCGACCAATGAGAGCGACGAGGCCAAAGAGGCCAAAGAGGTTTTCTACACCAGGCTAATGACCATCATCCAGGCATGCCCAAGACAAAACATCATCATCACTATGGGTGACTTCAACGCCAAGATCGGCAGCAACAACCAGGGGTACGAGGAGGTAATGGGAAAACAAGGCTTGGGAGAGATGAATGAGAATGGGGAGAGATTTGCCAACTTGTGTGCCACTACGAGCCTAGTAATCGGTGGGAGCTTCTTCCATCACAAACAGATACATAAGGCTACCTGGGTGTCACCAGACCTGAGGACGGAAAACCAGATCGACCATGTCTGCATCGGGAAAAAGTTCAGAAGATCTCTTGAAGATGTATGGGTCAGAAGGGGAGCGGATGTTGCATTGGACCACCATCTCCTGGTCGCCCGCATGAAGCTCAAGCTGAGGCGAAACTGGACAGGGCAAACCAGCCAATGCCAGAGGTACAACATCACTGATCTGAAAGAAACAGCCAGACTAGAAGAGTTTAGAAGCACACTCTCAAAAAAGGCCCAGATCCTGCAACAGCAGATTGAGAGAGAGAACATGGAGGAAAAGTGGCAGAGCATTAAAGAGGAAGTAGCATCAACATGTCAGGAAGTGCTGGGTAACAAGAAGCAGGGGCAAAAAGAATGCATTACAGCAGGGACCCTAGAAAACATCCAGGAGAGGAAAAGGAAGAAGGCAGAAATAAATTTCACGTGCTAGAAAAGCCAAGGCCCTAGAGCAGTACTCCGAAGCAAATAGAATAGTAAAAAGGAATATAAGGGCAGACAAGAGAAATTACATGGAGGCACTGGCAGCAGAGGCAGAAGATGCGGCTCAAAAGGGTAACATGAGGGAGCTGTATACCAACATCGAAAGGCTCTCAGGTAAATTCAGCCAACCAGAGAGGCCAGTGAGGGACAGAGAAGGGAAAGCGATTCCAGGGATAGAACAGCAAAAACGTAGATGGGCAGAACATTTTGAGGATCTTTTGAACAGACCTTCTCCATCAAACCCAGTCGATATCCAACCAGCCAACTTTGATCTCCCTATCGTCTGTGACATTCCATCGAAGGAAGAGATGTATAGGGCCATCAAGCAACTGAGAAAAGGCAAGTCAGACGGGCCAGACACCATTCCTGCAGAAGCTTTGAAAGCAGATGAAGTGACCACTGTGGAAATGTTCTATCCCCTATTCCAAAATATCTGAGAGGAGGAAGACATTCCATCAGAGTGGAAGGAGGGTTACCTTATCAAGCTCCCAAAGAAGGGTGACCTTAGTTCCTGCTCCAACTACAGGGGGATAACACTGCTGTCAACCCCAGGCAAGGTCTTCAATAGAGTCCTCCTAAACAGGATGAAAGATGCTGTCGACCAATATTTCTGAGATCAACAAGCTGGCTTCAGGAAGAGCAGATCCTGCACTGATCAGATAACAACCCTGCGAATCATCCTGGAGCAGTCCTTGGAGTGGAACTCACCTCTTTATGTCAATTGACTATGAGAAGGCATTTGACAGTGTGGATAGGCAGACCATCTGGAGACTGTTGAGACAATATGAGGTACCGGCAAATAACATAATGAAGAACTCATATGAGGGAATGATCTGCAGAGTGGTTCATGGCCAGCAGCTTACCGAGGCCTTCCAAGTGCGAACAGGAGTGAGGCAGGGATGCCTACTGTCACCCTTCCTTTTCCTGTTGGCGATAGATTGGGTAATGAGGACATCAACTGCCAGAAGAGGAATGGCATCCAATGGACATCTTGGACGCAGTTGGATGACCTTGACTTTGCTGATGACCTGGCACTTCTTTTCCACACCCAGCAACAAATGCAGGAGAAGACCATTATCATCATAACTCACTCAGCACGCCTTGGCCTCACTATACACAAAGAGCAAAATCCTCAAAATTAACAATAACAACACAGCCCCCATCAGACTAGAGGGAGAAGCACTAGAGGAAGTGGAAAGCTTCACCTATCTTGGAAGTGTGGTCAACAGACTGGGAGGGACAGATGCTGATGTGAGGGCTCGGATTGGAAAGGCAAGGGCTGCTTTCCATTAGCTGAAGAATGTCTGGGGATCCTCAGAGCTGCCTAGGAACACCAAGATCAGGATATTTTGCTCCATGGTAAAGCCTGTTCTTCTCTATGGTGCAGAGACTTGGAGAACAACGGTCACCACCATGAAGAAAATCCATTTTTTAGGTCAGGAATTTGTCGTTTTTAGGTCAGTGGGGTTTTGTCAGATAATGCAGCATTAACATCATGCACAATGTTGGCTATCCTGGTAATTGGTGTTTTTGTTGCAAGGATAGTGCAGGATGGTGCAGGTTCTTGACAGAACCGAAGGCTAAGGGAGCAAACCCTAAACAGAAAACCATGTCACTGTGGCAGCATTAAGGGCGGTTGATTTATGGAACTCCCAACATCTCCCGACCAGCCACTGCAGGGACAAATAGTTTTGCGCCTATCTTGACATGTTCTTGCCGGTGTGAAACCTCTATTTGCTCCCCGAGAGAGTGCTGCTGGTAACTTGCAAAAGCCAGCAGCACTTCAACACTTTTGCAGGCAGCTTTCATGAAATGTATAACCGCACAAAACACCATACCGGCTCGGTTAGCTAAATGGAGAGCGGCAGTCAAGTAATGAAAGCAGTCTTTGTCGCATCGCGACCGACAGCATCATGACATGAGTGCAGGATAACACCACCAAAAATAATGCAGGCATGCTGAACAACACAATGCGTCATATATCACATCTTTAGGAATAGTTTTGTTCGGCAAAGAGGCACTTTCGATTTACACTTTTGCGGTAGCCAAAGGAGTCAATTCTCTCGATTTGGTGGGAGATCTCCCTATAATATTGCAAAGTAATTCCAATCTCCTGATTTCTCGCTTTTAATTCGTAATATGCTGCCAAATCCCTATTAGCTTATCTTTTTAATCAAACACATTTTTTTATGCATATTTTTATGTCGAAATATTCCAGAATGCACCATTTTGTATCACACTTTATACATTTTTCAGGGGAGGTCGAATTCCTACCGATCGGTCGGCCTGATTTCCCAGTGGGGCAGCACTATGAAGTCGCCATGAGTGCGCACTGTCACAAGTCGGTACCCGTCCTGATATGACCTTAGATGTTGCTAGGGTGTAAAACTCCAACAACCAACCAACCTGGCGACTAGACAACCAGTTTCTGCCAATTAGATCACACTGTATGACATCACTCACTAATTAGCTATGTAATCTGACAGCTGAATCCAAGAAGTACCTGGCTTTGAGACGGTGGGGACGTGGACAAAGCTTCTCTCTCCACATATTCCTGAATACCAAGCACGGATAATGTGCTTAAGTTTCATTTGTATTTAATTAATTGCAATAACGTGCATAGGAGGATTAACCTGCCACTTGAAAGGTAGAAATATGAATTAAAGTGCATCTTAAGTGATCAAGGGGGGAGCGGGACATAACTCAGGCGGTAGCGTGTCCACCTGTGAAGGTGTGGGTCATCCGATCGATCCTGCTCAGTGGACACATTTGCAGTTTGGGCTTTTTTCCATTCCAACCAGTGGTCCACAACTGGTTCCTCAGAGGCGTGGTATGCGCTGTCCTATCTGTGGGAAAGTGCATATAAAAGACCCCTTGCTGCTTATCGGAAAGAGTAGCATCTGTGGTGATAGCAGGTTTCCTCCAAAGAAATATGTCAGAATGACCATATGTTTGACATTCAATAGCTGATGTTAGAAATCAATGTGCTCTAGAGGCGCCGTTAAATCAAACAAGCTTTACTTTTGCCCTTTTCTTTAAGTGATCTTATATGTGATGCATAACGTATTATGCGAGTATAAAAATACGAAAGGGAATTGTTGTAATTATTGATATTACTTGATATTAATCATATTACCGATTGCTATGCTCCCTAAGACCCAACACTTGACTGGTGGCACAACCTGCGGCCCACCTCTGCTCCAACATGTCTTGAAAAGTGTCAGTCGCAACTATATATATATATATATATATATATATATATATATACGCTCATATATATAACCAGTATTGTTTGGTAGGTGAGAAGGATAGGATGAGATATTATTGGCCTTCCATCCATTTGCACCTGCATAATTCACTATGTGGATGACTGGTTGGAACGGAAAATAGCCCAAACTGCAAATTGGACCAGTGAGCAGGATCGATCAGACGATCACGCTACCACCTGAGCTATGTCCCGCTCCCTCTACTCCCAATCTTATCTACTTGGCACTTCTGCAGTAGTCCATATAAGGGCATGTGCAAAGGTAGTCTAGTGACGTCATCAAGCACTTACATCACAACTCCCTTCGTTTCAGGGCCTTTTTATAGACGCGCGTGTCCCACAATGCATTGTGAGACGGTTCTTAGGGGGAGGGAAGACATGACAATTACTGATGGAACACACACACACACACACACACACACACACACACACACACACACACACACACACAGAGCCTTAAGAAAGGAACATTCAGGTTATCCTCTTCTTCACTCAGGTGTTGTGCGTAGTAAGAAAGGATTCGGCGATTTAATGGGTAGGGAAAGTACAGAATGCCGGTATGTGTTTGCGTGCACTGCGGTATGCATGGAGCGGAGTTAGCGGCGTGTGGTGTTAACCGTCTAATACCGGGTAACTATCACCGGTTATCAGGGGCATCGCGAAGTATGTCACGCCGTATTCATGGTGGCCTAAACGGTTCGTGTTAGCTATATGTGAATTAATTTATACATTATGGAAATCTCTCTGAGCCTGTTGCCGGCGAGCACCTGGTTGGGCCTAATATATTGCCTTCTCTACCCACCGGGAACCAGCGCGCTTGTTACTGTGGCGGCGGTGGCGGGGGTTGCTTGCATTCGTCGGTTCGACAATATTAATATCGCCGCCGATTTAGTGGTGGCGTTAATATTGCTTCGAATTTAGGGTTAATTTCATGAAATTTCACTTATTGGGTATGTAATTCTGTTAAGTATGATAGTATTGAATAGATTTGTGCCTAATATATAGCCACCGATTCGGTGGCAGCGGTGCTTTGTTTTGTTTACATTCGTCGATTCGACAGTATGCAGTGGCGGTGTTAATATCGCTTTGAATTTAGGGTTAATTTGCTGAAATTTCACTTATTGAGTATGTAATTCTGTTAAATATGATAGCATTGAGTAGATTTGGGCCTAATATATTGCCGCCGCATCGGCGGCGGGGGAGGGTGGCAGTGGCGGCGGCGGCGATTTGTTTAGTTTACATTCGTCGATTCGACAATATTAATATCGCTGCCAATGCGGCGCCAGCGCTAATATCGCTGCTGTAAACCTGCTATGGGCTGGTGTTAGAATCTCCGACTTTAAACTCGCGGTGTTGGCCTAACACTGCTCAATGCATAGCGACTTTTCGGCGCTAAACCAGAAATCCCGCCCTAACCGGGGTTTGCCTCGCTAACACCGCTCCATGCATATAGGCCCCGGGATCGATCAAACGGGGAGTGTCAGTATGCAAATGGACGCACCAAGCCGCTAATAGATAATAGATGGATGCGCAATACCAGCCGCGTGGTGCATTGTTAGATGCGTAGAAGCAAAAGAAAGCCGCGCGAAGCACATGGGTCATGTTGCAGCAATGAGTGTAGCTATAGAATCTGTTTGTTTGTTACAACGCATTTCAGCTACAGCTTGAAAGTTGTAACACCGAATTAAATAAATATCATAGATTAAGATGTGAATCGTTTATCTACCACTTCATGTGCACAAACAATATCAGCAAGCTTTACACCTTCTGCATTTAGATGTAAACAAATCTAGATTAAAAAAGGGTCTCTAGGCATAGCCGGAATCAGTTTCCCCACTGCGTTTGAAAACCATGGAATTAAAAATATATTTATGGATTATGATTGTTCAGGACTTGATATCAGGGAATTTGAACTATTATTATTGAAATATAGATTACACCTTTATCAGAGAACACTTGCCCTCAACTTAAAGCTGCATAGTCCGATGCACTTATTAAAGTTGCATAGTCCGATGGTTTTGAATTTCTGTATTTTTTCTGAGACAAATATATTAGATCGATCACTAGTATCTACTTTACATTAGTTCAAAGTTACTTTTATTTAAAATGGTAAACTTTTGAGATATTTAGAATGCAAACATGGAAAATTAGTTTTGGCAAGCTTGCCAAAACTCTGACACCATAGACTTCTGCAGTAACAGGTTCTGTTAAATTGACTCAGTATTGCCTTCTACGCAGAAACAAATGCTCAATAAGTGCATCAGTATCTAAGTTAGATATGTAAAATCAAATCTAGATAATTGGTTTGGTTTTGAACATTTTATATTTCATCGGACTATGCAGCTTTAATCATTTGTCACCATATAGAAGGGAATACTGAGGCAATTAAATAGAATCTGTTACTGCAGAAGCCTATGGGGTCAGAGTTTTGGCATGCTTGCCAAAATTAATTTTGCATGGTTTCACTTCAAATATCTCAAAATTTAGCCACTTAAAATAAAAGTTACTTCAAGCTATAGTAAGATACATAATAACGATCAACCTAATGTATTTATCTCAGAACATTTTAGAAACTCAAAACCATCGGATTATGCAACTTTAAACACTAAGCAAGAAAACCTAAATTATTACTAAAACTAAATTCGAAAGACTTGAATCAAAATGGACTAGTGCTGCCTAGTGGTGAAAATAAGTATTAACACACTTATCCGTTATGAATAGGGTAAATAAATTCATCACAAAAAAAACTAAAAAAGATAACAAAAACTCTTCTGAGTGCTAATGCTGATGTGAACAGCTGATGTGAAAGTGACCGACAATTCTGCGTGGAATTGGATGTATGTTAGCGCAAAAGGCTTAATTATGGATAAATATATTCACTACATTGTTCATGTTGCGCTGGCAACATGGGTAATTTGGCACTCGGGATCGAATCGTTCGCTCAGCATTGATCTCTATGGGACGGTGGCGCCACCTACACGAAACCCCTGAACTATGCGACTGCCCTGCCGCCTGGCGGTTCGGGCCTGCACCGAGTGATTACTGCAAGACTTCGTCCTTTCTTTCCCAGCCATCCCACCTATACCCATCTATAAGAGTAGGGCTGAGCGCTCGAACATTATCCGCACAACTATGAGATTTGACATCATGTAACAAGAATACCATCTGATTAATTGTAATAAATACCCACATTATACCGATTCGTGTCCTGAGTGTTAATTATTATGTTGCCTGTGTAGATCCATGTTTAGGCAAAATTGTTCGATTTTATTGAAAATAATAGAAATACACGAGTTTTGTGCTGTGCGTATTGGTAAAACCAATGGAGGTGTGACTTTGTTTTGCATTGGACTTTTTCTTCTTTGTGGGGGGTTTGTAACCTTGGCGGTTACACTTACATGCTGCAGAACTGCAGCACTATATCAACGGCAGCGATAATTCGGTCCATTTTGGTTGAAGTTTAGACTTCTTCGGGGGGGGGGGGGGGGGAGGAGCTTCTAGAAGTAAGGTGTACTTGATTACGATAATGACGAATCGTTGAAGCGGCACCGGGTCTCGGCTGGTCCAATTTTAGCAGAGCACTCTTGTCCAGTCACCGGGTGTGGGTAGGGGCGGGGGTGGAGGTGGGGGGGAGGGGGTGGGGCGAGGGGAGGCGGGATCTGCAGCAAGAAGGTGGAAAGCAAAACAGTGAAAAAGGAAAAGGCTCCCACCCAAGCCAAACAATTCCCTTGATCAGGGGGAGGAGAGTAAGCCCCGGAGAGAAAAAGAAAGAGTAGTGTAGAGGAAAGAGAAATGAGGAGAGTTAAGTCAAAGGTCCACTGTGGTGGCCAGTCGGCGAGCCGGAGACACCGAGGGAGTAAGAGGTAGAAGGTAAGTAAGATGTATAAGCTGGTCGGCTCCCGCTACAGGAACTCTTTTCAGGCATTAAAGTTGCAATGTCCGATGAAATATCAAATTTTCAAAACCAAACCAACTATCTAGATTTGATTTTACATAGCTAACTTAGATGCTGATGCACTTATTAAGCATTTATTTCTGCACAGAAGGCAATACTTAGTCAATTTAACAGAACCTGTTACTGCAGAAGTCTATGGTGTCAGAGTTTTGGCAAGCCTGCCATAACTAATTTTCCATGTTTGCACTCGAAATATCTCAAAAGGTTTACCATTTAAAATAAAAGTATCTTTAAACTAATGTAAAGTAGATACTAGTGATCGATCTAATATATTTATCTCAGAAAAAATACAGAAATTCAAAACCATCGGACTATGCAACTTTAATCAAGGAGGAGACAGGCCACAGAGAGGTGATAGAAGAGGTGTGGACACGGTGGAGTCCAGACTGCAAGTGAGCGTTGGACGCCGTTTTCAGCTCATGCGCGGTTGGAATTAGAAACTCGTCTATTGACTCAAACAAGCACGGGTTGTCTGCATGAAGCGGAGCTAGCTTATGCCGGTGTTGCGGATTCCGAGGGACACCAGTTTGCCAGGGACACTTCCATTCAAATGCATTGTCAACGGCCGTGAGCAAATCTTCATACAGAAAAAAATCAAATATCTCTAAAATTACACCACCTAGAAACAAATCGCTTAGTACACATATAGAAAACATCTTTACCATTAAGATTATATTAAAGTGATAAGGTTAGGGTTCTTGATTTCTATTAATTTTGAATAAAACTAATGTTTTTCACTGCGCATACCGTCCAACTCAAGGCATTGTCAATGGCCGTGAGCAATCTTCAAACAGAAAATACAGGAAAAGTTAAATATCTCTAAAACGACACCACCTAGAAACAAATCATTTGGTACACATATAGAAAACATCTTTACCAAAAACATTATATTAAATTTATAAGGTTAGTGATGATGCTGTTCGATTTTGATGCATGCGCAGAAGCAATGTATCCCTGGCAAACTGGTGTCCCTGGGAAACTGCAACACCGGGGATAGATGCTATCCCCGGCGTAACTATTGTGAGAATAGCGGTGTAGTTCAAGTTGTATGTATGAACGTGAAGAATGGTGGCAATAGCCATCTGCATGGTTATTTTTAGATTTGGGGTTTCCCTCTAACTGGTACCGACGTGTACTGACCTCAGTGAGTCAGTTCAGCTTGCGGGGACCAGTGTATGATTCCTTTCCCATGTTCGCATCTCTCCAAGCAGTATAACCAGACGGGATGGCCGAATGAGTTGAGCGTCCGTCTCTCGTTTTGATAGATCGGAGGATTCGAACCCATTCGAACCCTGGTTGAGTCAAACCAATGACTTAAAAATTGATACATATCGCTTCCTAGCCAGGGGCTTGGCATTATTAGGATAGGGCAAAGACTGGTTGGCTGAGTGTCAGAATAATGTGATTGGGTGTAATATCAGGGCATTGTGCTCGTGGGCTGATGTACCAATGGGGCAGCACTATAAAGTCGCCATGAGTACGCACTGTCACGAGTCGGTCTCCGTCCTGATATGACCTTGGATGTTGTTCAGATGAAAAACAACAAGCGAACAAGCAATGCTTTCGCAGCCAGATGTCCCCCCCCCCCCACATGCAACAAAGTAATTCTACTGTGCCATTATTTCTGCCCCTTACCTCGTTAAAATTAATTATATCCCGAATGTTCATAGAAATCGGATATATTCACTAAAAGAGTAATCTGTTGGTATTAAAATCTCATCAACGGTCATTATTCAGACAACAGACGACATTCTGAGAAACACATCCGGGACAAATTCCCTAGGTAGCGACTTGTGGCAGTGCGCATTCATGGTGACTCTATAGTCAAACCAATGACTTTAAAATTGATACTTGTCGCTTCCCAGGTTGGTGCTTAGCATTATTAGGATAGGACAAAGACTGGTTGGCTCAGTGTCAGGATAATGTGACTGAGTGGGATATCAGGTCATGGTGCCAGTGGCCTGATTTCCCAATGGGGCAGCACTATAAAGTCACCATGAGTGCGCACTGTCACAATTCGGTACCCGTCCTGATATGACCTTAGATGTTGCCAGGATGTAAAACTCCAACAACCAACGAACAAAATGAGATCTTCCGGTCCTCGAACAGTGATCAGCATAATGGAGCTGGCTCCGTTGAATTTCTGAATGAATCAAGTCCACTACCGGGGAGAGTGATCGTTAATTGATGAGTCATTTGCGGATTCTGCGCATAGAGAGATATTCGACGCGGCCATTTTGTTGTTGTTGTTGTTGTTGGGCGTTCTGCCACGTTAAAGTGCCATATCCGGTTTTTATTCCATTAAGCCCCTGTCTCGCCTCGCCGGATTGAGGAAATGGAAAGAAACCGAACAAAGTCTGTTGATATCCGGCAAAGTCCGGTTTGTGTCCGTTGCATATCCGTTGCATAACCATTGATATCCGTTGATATCCGGCCTGATCCGTTA
Organism: Branchipolynoe longqiensis; assembly: GCA_030323885.1. Taxonomy (NCBI): domain Eukaryota; kingdom Metazoa; phylum Annelida; class Polychaeta; order Phyllodocida; family Polynoidae; genus Branchipolynoe; species Branchipolynoe longqiensis. The sequence continues at coordinate 71,279,587 of CM059199.1, read as the reverse complement.
AAGTTTTGAACATGCAGAAAACTTGGAATGGATGCCACCGGATTGACATCTATGGTTCTTGTCTGGTTTGAGTTTGTTTCATCCGTTGGCTATCCGATCATGTCCGTTTCATATCCGTTTCATGTCTGTTTCATGTCCGTTCGTCCGGCAGCCTTTGACCCGATATCACAACATTTTGACACATTTTAATACATTTTGATACTTATCACGCCCGAACACCACCGGCCGAGACAATTCTGTCCGTTGCTCAATCCGGCGAGGTATGACAGGGGCTTTAACATCTACGACACCATTGTTGTTGTTGTTTTACGTCCTAGCAATATTCAAGGTCATATCAGGATGGAGACCGACTCGTAACAGTGCGTACTCATGGCGACTTTATAGTGCTGCATCACTGGAAGACCAAACCACCGGCACCATGACCTGATATCCCACACAGTCACATTATCCTGATACTGTGCTAACCAGTCCTTGCGCTATGCTATCAATTCCGAGCGCCAGGCTAGGTAGTGACAAGTATCAGTTTTAAAAGTCATTGGTTTTACTCGGCTTGGATTCAAATTCCCGACTTTCCACATGGGAAGTCTGAGCTCTAGCGATTCGGGTATCGCGTCCGGTGTCAACGCTACCGTGACTTCAGGGCCCGTATTCATGTAGTGGTGCCAGGCGTAGCCGGTCCTACACGCTAGCTCTGGGGTAGCTATCAGCGGCTAGCGGTGGGTTGGAGAAATAGGTCAAGTTGTATTCACCAATGTCGAAGCCGCCACGGATAGCTAACCGTGAGTTAATTATAGATTTGAGAATTCCCTCGATTTGACAATATGAATATGCCGCCAATGCGGCGGGAGCGTTAATAACGGTTCGATTGTAGGGTTAATTTGATTAAATTTCACTCATGGCGTATGTAATTCTGTTAAATATGACAGCATTTAATAGATTTGGGCCTAATATATTGCCGCCGATACGGCGGCGATGGCAGCAGCGGCGATTTGTTTAGTTTACATTCGTCAATTCGACAATATTAATATCGCCGCCGTTGCAGCGGCAGCGTTAATCTCGCTTCGATTTTAGGGTTAATTTAATCAAATTTCACTATTTGACTATGAAACTCTGTTAAATATGATAGCATTGAATAGATTTGGGCCTAATATATTGCCGCTGATGCGGTGGCGGCGGCGGCCATGAACGACAGTATGGATATCGACGTCCATGCGGAGCCAGCGAATGACAGTATGGATATCGACGTCCATGCGGCGGCGGCGATTTGTTTACTTTACATTCGTCAATTCGACAATATGCATAACGCCGCCAATGTGGCGGCGGCGTTAATATCGGTTCAAATTTAGGGTTAAATTGATAAAATTTCACTTATTGCGTATGTAATTCTGTTAAATATGATCGCATTGAGTAGATTTGGCTGTAATATATCGGCGGCCGCCACACTAACCGACGTGGCTTGCAGTCTTTTGAAACTGGGGTAGCTTAGCCTAGGCTACGGTCGGTGGTTAGCGCTGGCACCGGCACATGAATAAGAATTTTTCACCGTTAGCCGGGTGGAGCTAGCCTAGCCGTGGTTAAGGCCCTGGCACCAGCACATGAATACGGGCCCTGGTTATATTCAATGTCTAAATAGACGCTTCTCTCCACTACCCAGACAGCACACAGCCGTCGGCCCGACGTCGGCTATTGGTCGGTCCGTCGGCACCGACTTTCCACCGTCGGGCCACCGTCGGCCCGACGGTGGTGTTCCGACGTTGGGAATCAATCCCTTTCCACTTTTGAGCCACCGTCGGGCCACCGTCGGCCCGCCGGCGGTGTTCCGACGTTGGGAATCAATCCCTTTCCACTTTTGATTCACCGTCGGGCCATCGTCGGCCCGACGGCGGTGTTCCGACGTTAGGGTTAAACTTTTGAGCCGTCGGGCCGCCGTCGGCCCGACGGTGGTGGGCCGCCGCAAGTTTGCATTCATTTTCCACACTTGGTATACCGTCGGGCCATCGTCGGCCCGACGGTGGTGTCCCGACCTTAGGTTTCAATCCTTTTCCACTTGTGAGCCACCGTCGGGCCACCGTCGGCCCGACGGTGGTGTTCCGACGTTAGGGTTCAATCCCTTTCCACTTTTGATTCACCGTCGGGCCATCGTCGGCTCGACGGTGGTGGGCCGCCGCAGGTTTGCATTCATTTTCCACGTCTGGTCCACCGTCGAGCCACCGTCGAGCCGACGGTGGTGGGCCGCGCATGCGCAGTTCTTTAGATTTGCTTTCCGGCTCGAGTCGCCCGCGGACCACGTGCGATTGCTGATCAGTGTTCTTTTTCTACCAATAACTCCAAAAATACCAGGAATTTTAAGGAATTATTTAACAGGTATGTTTATTAATATGTTTAGATTGTTTTGTAAAAGTTTTGTAATTTATTACGAAGTATTAGTGGAATTATTAGTGTTAATACGATTTGAATCATCCGAGACGGTTTGTTTACTTCGAATCGCCACCTGACTCGAGTCGCCAGCACAACACTTGCGATCGTTGGACAGCGTTCTATTTGAACAAATAAAGCCAGAAATCGGAGGAATATAAAGGAATTATTTAACAGGTTTGTTTATTAATATGCTTAGATTATTTTGTAAAAGTTTTGTAATTTATTACGACGTATTAATGGAATTATTCGTGTTAATACGATTTGAATTACCATCATGTACGGAAGGTTGACCAATAACCGCCATCTTTTTTTTTTTTGAGATTCGAAGACACTGTCAGTGTCACTATAGTGTCAATACGTACAGGCTAGATTAAATTTATAGGGTTAGGGTTCTCGATTTCTATTAATTTTGAATAAAACTAATATTTTTGCACCTGTACGTATTGACACTACAGTGACAGTGTCTTCTCGGCTCGTCGGGTCGACGGCGGCAGCCGCCGTCGGGGCGACGGTGGATGGTTGGACAAAACAACGTCGGCCCGACGGCGTTTGGCGCCGTCGCCCCGACGGCGTTTGGCGCCGTCGCCCCGACGGCGTTTGGCGCCGTCGCCCCGACGGCGTTTGGCGCCGTCGCCCGACGGCGGGCGCCGTCGCCCCGACGGCGTGGAGGTTGCCCGACAACGACAGCCGCCGTCGCCCGACGGCGGGGTTTGACAAACAACGTCGGCCCGACGGCGTTTCCACCGTCGGGCCGCCGGCGCGGCCGCCGTCGGGCCGACGACTGTGTGCTATCTGGGTAACCCGCCCTCTGACGGCAGTGGCAAGAACTTGCGTTGTGGACATGACTTCAAAGCTGATGTATTGGATAGCACTCGAAGTCACAGAAGTTACTGTAGAACTACAAGAAACACACATAGAAAAAACTAATATATTAGGACATTAAAATTGTATTTATTCCATTCACTACCAGCTTAATTCACACTGCAACCAGATACTGTGAATATATGAGAGGGTCAACTCCCATGCAAATCGGTAACTCGTGGTAGTTCTCGAATAAGTAAAGATATCGGTCATATCATATATGACAAGATTGTCTCTGTGACAGTCTGTGAGCTTACTTCCCAAACATTGAGAATATATATATTTCTAAATAGAATATGAAACCCTAGACTAAGTTCGGCTACACACAATTTATAATACACACCAAATGCTCCCAATGAATGTGAACAAACACGGATTGACAGTGTAGAACTTTGAATCCATCACTATTATTGTCACTGTTTTTTATATTTTTTATATTGTTTAAAAAAAAGAATTGAGGCTGTATTTATACTGTCCATCGCATATAAACCTGGGCATTCAGGATTGTTTTCAATGCTGGCCAGCTGTATTGATTGAGTGTGATATCAGGGCATTGGGTTTTTTTCCCAAGAATATTTGTTCTATATTTTTTTTAAGTATATGTAACCGGGCTTCTGGTATGGTCAGGGATCTGTTATTTCAAAATCACACTTTGATGCAGCACAACAATTATGACGTTAGCAGTAGGCCTACCACAATTTCCAGTGACATAGGCATAGTCAGTTACACGTGATATATCTATTTCACATGTACAGTTTAAAAATAACATGTAAAACACAAAAGCCTTGATAAATAGAAATGCGGGGTCAATTTCAGATATATTTCTCTATCAGCTTTTAGGTCTGTCATGTTCTGGGGCCATATGCATGACGCTGTGTTAGCGGCATTTGGTATTACAGCCTGACACCGTTTAGCTATCACCGAGGTCGGGAACTATGTCAAGCCGTATGCAGGAGCGCATAACACTTTCATTATAGCTAAACATGAATTTATTTATAGATTTGGGAAATCCCTCTTTGCTTGTACCCGGCGACCACCACTATTTGACAATAACACCGCCGATTCGGTGACAGCGGCGATTTGTTTTGTTTAGATTCGTCGATTCGACAATATGAATAACGCCGCCGATGCGGCGGCGGCGTTAATATCAGTTCGCTTTTAGGGTTAAATTGATAAAATTTCACTTATTGCATATGTAATTCTGTTAAATATGACAGCATTGAATAGATTTGAGCCTAATACATTGCCACCGATGTGGCGGCGGCGGCGATGTATGGATATCGACCTCGATGCGGCGGCGGCGGCGATTTGTTTAGTCTACATTCGGCGATTCGACACTATGAAGGCGGCGGCGTTAATATCGGTTCGAATTTAGGGTTAATTTGATGAAATTTCACTTTTTGATTACGTTATTCTGCTAAATATGATAGCATTGAATAGATTTGGGCCTACTCCGTACCTAACACCGCCTGTAAATCAGCTATGGAACGGGTTTACCGTAACCTAGTTTAAGCGTGTGGTGTTAGCCCTAACACTGACCCTTCCATGCGACTTTTCGCCGCTAAACAGGGAATTCCCGCCAAACACCGTTTTGGAGCGCTAACACTGCTTCATGCATATGGCCCCTGGGCCTGTATGCATGAAGCGGTGTTAGCGGCGTGTGGTGTTATCCCTCTAACTCCGGGTACCTATCTCCGGTTATCGGAGTCGTCGAGAACTATGTCAAGCCGTATGCATGGGCGCTTAAACGGTGAGTGTTAGCTAAACGTGAATGTATTTATAGATTTGGGAAATCCCTCGAATCGACAATATGAATAACGCCGCCAATGCTGCGGCTACATTAATATCGGCTCGAATTTAGGGTTAAATTGATAAGATTTCACTTATTGTGTATGTAATTCTGTCAAATATGATCGCATTGAATAGATTTGGGTATAATATATCGCCGCCGATTCGGTGGCGACGGCGGTGGCCATGTTTATTTGACGTTGGACAGTATGGATATCGACGTCGCTGCGGCGGCGGTGATTTGTTTACTTTACATTCGTCGATTCGAAAATATTAATATCGCCGCTGCTACGGCAGCAGCGTTAATATCGCTTCGCATTTAGGGTTAAATTGATAAGATTTCACTTATTGCGTATGTAATTCTGTTAAATATGATAGCATTGAGTAGATTTGGGTTCCATCCTCACACTAACCTAACACTAACACCGCTGTAAACCTGCTATGAGCAGAGTTAGAATTTCAGAGTTTAAACGCTCGGTGTTAGGCCTAACACTGCTCCATGCATACCAACTTTTCGGTGCTAAACCAGAAATCCCGCAGAATAAAAAAATAAAAAAGAAGCAGGGGGGTTGGGGGGGGGGGGGGAGCTAACTTCCATACACACAGGTACGCACGTTTTACAACCTTTTATTCGATCAAGTTTTCTTCACCTGAAAATCCCAAGCTAGGGCCCTTGCATTTTTTATTTGTTTTGGTGGATTAGTTGATTAAGGAAGGGACATTTCAATTGTGGATGATTGGTCTTTCTCATTCCACTGCTCCTTGCCCTATCCTAGTAATGCTGAGTGCCTGGCTAGGAAGAGACAAATATAAATTGTTAAGTCATTGGTATCACTCGACCAGGGTTCGAACCCACGGTCTACCAGAACAGGAGACGGACGCTCAACTCATTCTGCCATCCCGTCTGGTTGCATCCCATCTGGTTTGCATCGCGAAAAGTTATTTATTGGTGGTTGCTTAGCGCCGTGTTGGCAGTAAAGGCCGTAATCACGGTGAGAAGTGTCAAACTTGCATTTTGTCGTATTATTATTCAACCATCGCTTTTACAGAGAATGCACAAAGCATGCAATCAATTATGTGTCAAAAGACACCAGTGCGGCTAAAAGCTGACAATTATAAAACTTGTGACCAGGGAAAATACAATTCTAGATAAAAGTCAATGGTATCATTATTCCTAAATTGTTCAAAGTTTGTTTAATAAGCTATATGAGGTGGTACAACCCTGCTTCCCTCAGGAAGGCTGACATTTCTCCTTGCTTTGCATTAGTAAAAAGATCACGGGAAGGGAAACCATACAACTAACCACCCCATAACTGAATGATTTAATCAATACGCGTAGAACAAATTCCGAACTGAACAAAAACCAGGGCCCGTATGCAGGAGTCGGTGATAGCGGCGTTTGGTGTTACAGCCTGATACCGTTTAGCTATCTCTGAGCCAGGGAATGTGGTCAAGCCGTATGCAGGAGCGCGTAACACTTTCATTATAGCTAAATGTGAATTTATTTATAGATTTGGGAAATCCCTTGGTTCGACAATATGAATAACGCCGCGCGGCGGCGGTGTTAATATCGGTTCGAATTTAGGGTTAAATTGATCAAATTTCACTTATTGCATATGTAATTCTGTTAAATATGATAGCATTGAATAGATTTGGGCCTAATATATTGCCACCGATGCGGCGGCGGCGAAGGACAGTATGGATATCGACATCCATTTGGCGGCGGCAATTTGTTTACTTTACATTCGTTGATTCGAAAATATTAATATCGCCGCTGATCCGCCGGCAGCGTTAATATCGCTTCGAATTTAGGGTTAATTTGATCAAATTTCACTTATTACGTATTTAATTCTGTCAAATATGATAGCATTGAATAGATTTGGGCTTAACCTAACACTGACACCGCTGTACACTAGCTATGTTTCTGGTTTACCTTAATCTAGTTTAAGCTTCTGGTGTTAGGCCTATCACTGACTCATGCATGCCACTTTTCACCACTAAACGGGGATTCCCGCCAAACACCGTTTTGGCTCGCTGTCACCGACTCCTGCATACGGGCGCAGGAGGTTACAAACAAGGTGCACGAGAAGCAACAATGGTCCGCTACTAGCAACGGTAAAATCAAAATGCAGTGCATATGATCGCAGTGTAGCTAACATGAATGCCAATATTTGGAATAAACTGCCAGCTGCAACATGGAATTCAGAAAACATAGCGATGCTTAAGAAACTACTAAAAAGTAATGTAACCTCGAAAAACAGACTATGTTTAAGGCAATTAAGACAAAGTATAGTGGAAGCTGAAATTTGCCTGTTTGCAATCTACAACAGTGCTACAAGTCAGAAACAAGAAGCAAGACAACCACAATTATTTATAAAAAAAATAAATAAAAAGATTTGAATCAAATTGGACTAGTGCTGCCCAGCAGTGTTAACAAACTTATCCCTAATGAGCAGGGTAAATAAATCTATAAAAAAAAACCCACAAAAAACCCACATGGATTTCTAACCCACTCATACAACTTCCCACAACCCAGCTCAGCTGCACAACCTTACACAACGCTTATACCTATGACAGAAATTTCAATGATAACTAACCTTAACCTAATGCTTGTATGCATTACCTTTAGAGGGGAGCGGGACGTAGCTGAGGTGGTAGAGTGTCCACCTGTGAAGCTGTCGGTCATCTTATCGATCCTGCTCAGTGGACACATTTGCAGTTTGGGCTATATTCGGTTCCAAACAGTGGTCCACAACTGGTTCATCAAAGGCTGTGGCATGTGCTGTCCTGCCTGTGAGAAAGTGGATGTAAAATACCGCTTGCTGCTTATCGGAAAGAGTAGCCAATGTTGTGGCAATGGGTTTCCTCCAAAGAAATATATCAGAATGACCATATGTTTGCCATCCAATAGCCGATGATAACAATCCATGTGCTCGAGAGGCATTGCTAAATGAAACAAACTTTACTGTGCATTTACTATCTCTTGCATGTGCATTTTTCAACTGTTCCATAAATTATTAAAAGTCTTGAAATGAATAATATTGTCCTTTTAACTCACCATACAGCCCACGTGTACTAATTCTTGATACTAACTAAGATTGCATATACGTAGACCTTTTTAATTTGTTGCTGTTCCTCTGTTATCTCCAGTCAACCATATACGATGACAGAGACAGTCCAGGTAAAAATGTAAAATTTAAGACCTAAATGCACTGGGATTTGTCCCATTGCTTCAATGGTCACAGCTGGTCCAGTGTATTATTAACAACCCCACCCCAACAACATAATTCATAAACTCACATAACTAACTACATTAGAGTTACACTAAAATTTTCCTAACAAACCAACATTTATATACTGCTTGCTTAACTGCAACTGAACATTAAAACTTACTACAAGTTTACCAACTGAATACAGAAGATAACTTCTGCTTACATTCTAAATACTATGTAAATACTCACATTGATCTGACTAATATTGATCTAGTTATATGACACTACTGTTACCATATTGTTATGGAACTTTTGGGTTACAGAATTTCATTGTGTTACATGGTGCAAATTGTGTATTCAGCAGGTATTGTACACCTTATTCTATATAACTTTTGTGTAAATAACCCTGAATTGAAAAATGGCTGGAAGACCAGTGCTTTGGCACTGACAAAAGACTTATTCAGCAGAATAAACATATTTACAAAAAAAAACTCCCAAAAAACCCTGTTTTATCACATGCCTGGAAGTCTTGTATGTCGGATTTGTTTGTTTGTTGGGGTTTTACAACATGGCAACATCTAATGTCATATCAGGATGGGATGTATGTTGGCACTGACAAGAGTTTTTTTTTTTTTGGGGTGGGGGGGGGGCACTATTTGATTAAGCATATATTCAACCCACACAACAACGGGCAATCAAAAGCCTGGACCACTATAAAAGGTTCTTAAAGAAAACATAATACACAACCACCTACTGAAGGAACAATATCCCACCTGACCATGGGCGCAGTCAGTGCTTGCTGTGTTCTGGCACAAAAAGCAAAAGACAGGCCAGAAAAGATGGTAGATATTACAAAATACGGAAACTAGCCCTACTAAGTACTAAGGAATTTGAAATGGCTATCACCATAGGGCGCACTCCATCTGGGTATGTGTACTGGCACACACCAAAGCAGAACCGGGCAGGCCACGGTCATGCATCCGATTCACCCTGAGATACAAAATGGCTAACCATACAACACAACCATCCCACCTAGTCGCAGTCCTGAAGGGTCCAGGGGTGTTCTGGCACACTGGTGTACTATCTAAGGACAGGGCGTGGTTGAAAGGATGCTGTAACAAACCACAATGGGATGGGATCCTCTCCCGCAGGCCTGTATGTCATCTGCGTAGATGTACATAGTAGGCTAAGTTATCATATACAGGTTAGGAAAAAACTTTGAAAATTAAAAAAAAACTAATAAACAAGCACCCTCACGGGAGCTTACACATTATGGGCAGAATAAAAAAATAAAAAAGAAGCAGGGGAAATTTAAATCGCGGACGATTCCACTGCTCCTTGTGCTATCCTAGTAATATCAAACACCCGGCTTGGTAATGCCAAGTATGCATTTTTTTAAGTCATTGGTTTGACTCAGCGCGGTTTGAACTGCTATCAACCTACCCACGGCTGACTGTGGAAGTGACCTTTCAACTGGGGTGGTGTGAGCAGCTTGCCATATTTCTATTTCGAATTTCCTGTTCGCTGTAGATGATGGTGACAAACTGTTAGTGGGACCAGATGGGATGGCCAAATGAGTTGAGCATCCGTCTCCTGTTTTGGGAGATCGGGGGATCCGAACCCATGGGTTTGTGGGTTCGAACCCTGGTTGAGTCAAGCCACTGACTCAAAAATTGATACTTGTTGTTTTCTAGCCAGGCGCTTGGGATTACTAGGAGAGGGCAAGGACTGGTTGGCTCGGTGTCAGGATAATGTGACTGAGTGGGATATGAGGTCATGTTACTAGTTGCCTGGTATCCCACTGGGGCAGCACTATAAAGTTGCCATGAGTGTGCACTGTCACAAGTCGGTACCCATCCTGATATGACCTTAGATGTTGCTAGGACATAAACAACAACAAACAAACTGTTAGTACGACAGACCCATGGTTTCTGTCGCACGCAACAAAATATGTCAACTACACCAACCGGAAGTCGCTGCTGGACTTCCGGTGGAGATGTGTGTGTGTGTTTGCGGGGGGTGGGGGGGTGGGGGGGTGGGGGGGGGGCGAAAGCGCGGTAACGACGTGAATAAGTCGGCACTCAGTGGCCATGCCGACCGTCGACACCAGGTGGCGCCACAAGTGGGATGCATTTCCACAGGGCGTCGCCGTGCTTACGACCCCTGTAAGAGGGGTGAGGGGAGGGTGGGGGAGGTTGGGGGAGGAGAGGGGAAGCCATGGCACTGAAGCCTGTTGCTGCACTATTCTATTTACAACGTAGAACTTGGCTGAAGAGAATCCATGTATGTAAAGTCCACCGCACACCACATGGGGTTCCCGATATGTGTATTCCAAGTGTGGCAGCATTATAAAGTCGCCATGAGTTTGCATCTCTTCATGATTGTCAGATCTCTGTGTGATTCAATTGCCTACAGGGTCTTGGCACAATGCTTCCTCCTTTGGTGGCGTGTTCTTTGTATGAGGTTTCTCAGTTACTATCGACCAGACGGGATGGCCGAATGAGTTGAGCGTCCCTCTCCTGTTTTGGTAGATCGTGAGATTCGAGTCCATGTGTACGAACCCTGGTCGAGTCAAACCAATGACTTAAAAATGTACATACTTGTCACTTCCTAGCCAGGCACTCGGTGTTATGACGATAGGGCAAGGACTGGTTAGCTTAGTGTCGGGATAATGTGACTGAGTGGGGATATCAGGTCATGATGCTGGTGGCCTGGTCTCCCAGTGGGGAAGCACTATAAAGTCACCATGAGTGTACACTGTCACAAGTCGGTACCCATCCTGATATGACCTTAGCTTTTGCCAGGATGCAACACTCCAAAAAGAAACCAACTAGTTACTGTTTGCTGAGAAGTTGAGGAAATACTGAAGCTGCAGCTCCAACTTATTTACATAACCGGGTGTTGGGTGGTTGTCCCTCCCAGAAATGTCCTCCACTATGAGCTCTAATCTTAAAGTTGCATAGTCCGATCGCGTTTGAATGTTTGTCTTACTTTTTAGATAAATATATCAAATTGATCGTTATGACCTACTCATCATTAGTCCTGAGTAATTTTGATGAAAAATGGCTAGTTTTGAAGCAATTTGAGCTGAAAGAACCCAAAATACTTTTGACAAGCTTTCCAAAAGTCATCTGGCTATGACTGGCATTGACATCTCATTATGACCACGTGATGTGGAATGACCTAAATATAAAATAGCTTGGTCACCTAACGTATTAAATTCACTGATTATTCTACATATGCTGTCCCAAATCACCAATTCATCATCATCATCATCATCATGCTGTCCGTCACGATGCGACAGAGACTGCTTTCATTACTTTCATCTACGTTCAACTACTTTCAACTACGTTCAACCAAGTTCAACTACGATAGCTCACTACGTTCAACTGCGTCCACTTACGGCTATGTGACCGGGACTTAAGGCCCTGTCACATTATGATGCATTTCGCAAGCGCGCGGCCAACGTGTAAAAACACTTTTTTACGTCGAGAAGCATAAAACTTTTCAGAACGGGGGGCAAAGTTGGAGGTATCCATAGCGTATGGCCAACGTATGACCAATGTATGGCTAAAGTGCTAATGGGCGAAAAACGCTCGAATTACGCTCACGGTATGTTCACAGAACGCCGGTGAACATTATGTACATTATTCGATTGCCAGAACTATGCCTCATACCTTACATACGTCAATACATGCTGGAGAAATGCTAAACGTACGTTTCACGTAGGTCAGACATATGTTAGATGTACATTAGACTACGTTAGATGTACATTATCGATACGAGATACCAAGATTGTGTGTCCCCCTAGGCTGGAGTAAATTATGGGCCATAATAGCGGAGGTGGGTGTGTGTGTGTGGGGGGGGGGGGTTGAAGCACTCTGCATCACCGCACACCACCACACACAAACACACACACAGACGCACAAATTGCTATTTCATCGCATCTACATTCCTTAGTAGCACACATTTCACTGCAACCCTCAGTTTGGTCATCAGTAAAGATGTGCTTGTGGGCTCATGGTGAGACGATTGGGGGTGTTTGTAACCTTACGACGGTTACCGGTTGCAGAACTTTAACATTGGGTAGAGAGGCTCCGATAAATCGGCCCAATCTGTGGTTGAAGACTTAACTTCAGTAGGGAGTGTTGTAGAAGCTGGGGACATCTTCACAACGTTGTAACGGCGAGGCATTGGGGCGGCAGCGAATCTCTTCGGTCCGGCGTGTAGTTGAGCTGTACGTGTAGTGTAGTGTAGTGTAGCACTTGAATCCGGTCAGCAGCAGGGGTTTGAGGAAGGCGGGCAAAGGTGGGAGCAGCGGTCGTTCCAGCAACAAGAACAAGACAGAGAAATCGTAAAGGTGAAGGGCCCCACCCAAGAACACAACTACCCTGGTCAGGGGAAGAAGTGTGCCTGGGAGAAATCGAAATGGGCAGAGTCTAGGAAAGAGAAATGAGGAGAGTTGAGTCAAAGGACCATGTCTATTTGCTCTATGGTGACCGTCCAGCGAGCCATAGACACGGACAGAGTAAGAGTAGAAAGTGAAATGCTGGCAGGCTCCCCCTCCTGGAACTCTTTTCAGACATATCGAGGAGGAGCATGGCCGGCGGAGAGGTGATAGAGAGAGGTGTGGACAGAGTGCGGTCCGAATAGCAAGTGCTCATGGTGAGGGTTATGGGAGCCTATCATGAAGGATACCCGCTCCACTTCGAGGCTCGTGAACATGCCGGTGTTGCAGTTTCCGAGGCACACCAGTTTGCCAGGGACACATCGCTTCTGCACATGCGTCAAAATCGAACAGCATCGTCAGTAACCTTATAAATTTAATATAATGTTTTTGGTAAACATGTTTTCTATATGTGTACCAAGTGATTTGTTTCTAGGTGGTGTGGTTTTAGATATATTTAACTTTTCCTCTATTTTCTGTATGAAGATTGCTCACGGCCATTGACAATGCATTGAGTTTGATGGTACGCCCAGTGCAAAACATTAGTTTTATTCAAAATTAATAGAAATCAAGAACCCTAACCCTATAAATTTAATATAATCTTTATGGTAAAGATGTTTTCTATATGTGTACGAAGCGATTTGTTTCTAGGTGGTGTAATTTGAGAGATATTTGACTTTTTCTGTATGAAGATTTGCTCATGGCCATTGACAATGCATTTGAATGGATGTGTCCCAGGCAAACTGGTGTGCCTCGGAAACCGCAACACCTGGTCAGTCACAGCTTCAGGCCGTGGGCAGGAACCAGCGGTAAGCAACTTGGATACGCACATTGCTCCCGTTGTATTATCTGACTTCTTCAAGCCTCATGCATTAATGCCTTGATGCTTTGACCCCTTGGCACCTTGGCACCTTGGCACCTTGGAACCTTGGAACCTTGGAACCTTGGCACCTTGGCACCTTGGAACCTTGGCAACTTGGAACCTTCGCACCGTGGCACCATGGCGCCATGGCACCATTGCACCTTGGCACCTTGGCGCCTTGGCACATTGGCACATTGGAACCTTGGCACCTTGATACCTTGTCACTTTGGCACTTTGGCCCATTGACGTCTTGGCACCTTGCCATCTTGCCACTTTGATGGCTTGGTACGTTAGCCCCTTGATGCCTTGATGCCATAACGCCTTTGCATCTTAGCACATTTGCACCTGTGTACATTTGCACCTTTGTACCTTTGCACATGTATACCTTTGCCCCGTGCACCTTTGCACCTTTGCCCCCGTGTGCATTTGCACCTTTGCACCGTTACACCTTTAAACCTTTACACCTTTGCACATTTGCACATTTACACCTTTGCACCTTTGCACCTTTTCACTGTTGCACATTTTAACCTTTGCACCTTTAGACTTATGCACCGTTTCACATTTGCGCATTTGCGCCTTTGTGCATTTACACCATTGCACCTTCACGTCTTTACCCTACAATGCTTATCTTACACGGGATCACCGTCATGACACTTGTTGTATGGGGCTATTGCAAGCAAATGGCATATTGTTCCTTGATCGGGATTCAAACCCTCATTTCTGCCTACATGGGATGATCATTCTAACCACTACTCAAACTAGGCTCACTGATCGAATGAACCTGCGACGGTCTACCCCTGCACGGCGCTCCCTACTAAAGGTAAGGGCGGACCATGACAGTAGGCTAAAGGCCCATGTCACACTATGACGTAACGACGTCAGCGTAGGGAGAACGTGAAGAACGTTGAACTTCTCGGCATAGTATGCAAATTTGGGCACAAGTAGAACGTGGATGCAGCGTAGTTGACGAGAGCGTAACATCGGTAAAGCGTAGTGATACCGTCATTCAACCAGAGAGGACAATGTCATTACGCTCACGGTACGTTATGAACGTTATTCGATTGCCAGAACTACGTTACGTGGTGTTACATACGTCATGACACGGTGGCTAAACGTTGAACATACGTTGAACGTACGTTCTCCTGACGTTCTCCTGACATTCTCCTGACGTTCCCATTACGCCATGTGGACGTTTCCACCGGGTTTAATGTGGGTCAACGTAGTGGAACGTAGTTGAATGTAGTGAGCAGCGTTTGACTAATGTCCGTTTAATGTCATTGACGTTCGCCAAACGTGTATAGAACGTACGGCAAACGTAAACCCTTACGTTCAAGTTACGTCGAAAGTTTTGAACAGGTTCAACACTTTGACGCGCACCGACGTAACACGATGTAACGTGATGTAGCTCGATGTCAGTTTAACGTCATTCTGACATCATCATAATGTAACCCAACGTACGTCAACGTAATTACGAAATGTGATCACGTCAGGCTTACGTTTGCTCGTTACGTCGTAGTGTGACAGGGGTATAAGCAGTTTGGTTATGTTAAGTAGTTGGCTAAGTATGCTAAGCAGTTGTCATTGATGAAGTCTAGAAGCAAACCGTAGATAACAGACAACACCTGCTGCTCACTCCCAAGGTGTGCGTTCTGTTAAATTCTAAAGATCCTGGAATTATTTACTTTCTATTACTCTTTAAATCCATTAAGTGTTGATTAAATGGGTGGAAATTGGTTTTCTCCATTTCACTGCTACTAAAGGCCCCGTCACACTTTACCGGATTGAGGATACGGATAGACCCGGACAAAAATATTCTAATCTGGTGTGATTCGGACTTGAAATATATTGATTATATAATGGACGGTAATGGACGGTAACAGATGGTAACGGATGGTAACGGACGGTAACGGAGGGTAATGGTTAATAACGTATCTAACGATCAACGGACAATTCAGTATACAAAAAGAACTATAATGAATGTCAACGGACGTGTAATGGATATGTAATGGACGGGAACGGATGGGATCGGACGGTAATGGACGGGAACGGACGGGAACGGACGGGAACGGACGGGAATGGCCAATAACAGATTGGTAAATGCCGGGAATGGACGGGGAACGGATAGGGAATAGACGGTAACGGGTAATAACCACTTACGTCAGTCCGGCGCAATCCATTACAAGTTTTGTGCATGCTCAAAACTTGTAATGGATCAGGCCAGATATCAACGGATATCAACGGATATGCAATGGACACAACGGACTTTGTTATGTTTCAATCCCTTTCCTCGATCCCGTGAAGTGTGACAGGGGCTTTAGCCATACGCCACCGTATCTCACTCCATATGGTTCACTCCTTTTTACATTCAATAACAACAACAAAATTTCCTTTTATATACAGTGTAACTGACAAATTTCAAACGGATGCATGCAAAACACATGCATGCACATCCTCACATACATTAGAATTTAAATTACCCAAATTGATGAATTATATTGTTAGAATTGACCAAATAGCATTGAATATCCAACATGGAGGGAGGGGGGGGGGCAACATCCACCTCATTTCCTCTTCCTCTCTATGGCCCTTCATAGTAGGCCTACTTGGTTGGGGGGAGGCTAATGAGGTCACAAGATTGGCCTAATTGGTTAATGGCCTCCCTGCATAATGGGTGTTTCAAAGTGAGTGTCTAAAGGGGTGAGGTTATAAATTCACTGGTTATTCTGTATATGCTGTCCCAAATCATTAGCTAATACACCAGTATCTGAAGGCCCTGTCACACTACGACGTAACGAGGTCAACGTAGGGAGAACGTGAAGAACGTTGAACTTCTCGGCATAGTATGCAAATTTGGGCGCAAGTTGAACGTGGATGCAGCGTAGTGGACGAGAGCGTAACGTCGGTAAAGCGTAGTGATACCGTCATTCAACGAGAGAGGACAACGTCATTATGCTCACGGAGCGTTATGAACGTTATTCCATCGCCAGAAGAACGTTACGTGACGTTACATACGTCATGAGACATTGAATGTACATTCTCCTGACGTTCTCCTGACGTTCTCCTGACGTTCTCCTGACGTTCTCCTGACGTTCTCCTGACGTTCCCATTACGCCGCGTGGGCATTTCCACCCGGTTTACTGTGGGTCAACGTAGTGGAACGTAGTTGAATGTAGTGAGCAGCGTTTGCCTAACGTCCGTTTAACGTCATTGACGTTCGCTGAACGTGAACAGAACATAAGGCGAACGTAAAGCCTTACGTTTGAGTTGCGTCGAAAGTTTTGAACAGGTTCAAAACTTTGAAGCGCGCCGATGTAACACGACGTAACATGACGTAGCTCGACGTCAGTCTAACGTCATTCTGACATCATCACAACGTAACCCAACATACGTCAACGTATGACGAAACGTGATCACGTCAGGCTTACGTTTGCTCGTTACATTGTAGTGTGACAGGGGTATTAGTTGGATATATAGTTTCAAATGTAAGTACTTGTTTTAATTTTGACAAAATTATATTTCATCGGACCATGCAACTTTAACGACGCCTCTAGAGCACATTGATTTTTATAATCGGCTATTGGACGTCTAACATATGGTGATTCTGACATATGTCTTTGGGGGAAGCCTCCTGCAGCCACATAGGCTACTCTTTCTGATAAGCATCAAGGGGTCTTTTATATGCACTTTACCACAGACAGGACAGCACATACCACAGTCTTTGATGAACCAATTAGGGATTTGTGGGATTAGAACGCACGGGTTCGAATCCTGGTTGAGTCAAACCAATGATTTAAAAATTGATACTTGTGACTTCCTAGTCAGGCGTCCGGCATTATTATTCGGATAGGAAAAGGACTAGTAGTAGTAGCCTCAGGGTCAGGATAATGTGACTTAGTGGGATCTTGGGTCATGGTGCTGGTGTCTCAGTGAGGCAGCGCTATAACGTCGCAATGAGTGCGCACCGTCACAAGTCGGCACCCATCCTGATATCACTATAGATGTTACGAGGAAGCAAAACTTCAACAATCAACCAAGAAACAAAGCAAACAATGCATCTCTCTCCTCTCAGCCTCATCCTACTCCCCCCCCCCCCCCCCCCCCCCCCCCCCCCCCAACGCTCCTCGGCACTTCCCTTCCCAGCAAACCGGCCGCCGTAACAAAGAAGGCGACTTCTTGGTACAATTAGCCCGGTGCACCAACCTGCCTGCCCGGTGTCGCAGTTTGAGCGCCCTGCCAGTTTCAGCTGACTGTCAGTTTCATGCGCATGCGTCAAAATCTAACAGCATCGTCACTAACCTTATGAATTTACTATAATCTCTTTGGTAAAGATGTTTTCTATATCTGTACCAAGCGATTTGTTAATAGGTGGTGTGCTTTTAGAGATATTTCACTTCTTCTGTATTTTCTGTATGCAGATTGCTCACGACCATTGACAATGCCTTGAGTTTGAGGGCGCTCAAACTGCGACACCGGCAGATCAGTCCCCGGCCGCCCGGTACGGCAGCCCGCCGGCACATCCGTCCCAGACCACCGGCACAGCAGCCCCGCGGCCCCCGGCACCCGACGACCGGCGCCAGCCCGCTGGCCGCTGATTGCCTGTCCCCCGGTCGACGGTCGTCGGTCGCCGGTCGCTGGTGCCCGTCGCGCGGCGCTCATTGATTACACGCTGCTGATTATAAGGCGGGCACCAGCCGCGCGTCTCGGTGAGCGATAATCGGGAATAATGCCGTTCATTAGCGGCGCGGCCATGGAATATATGTGGAATAAATTAACCGAAATTGAGCTCGTAACTCAACCTGGAAGTCACTGCCAACAAGACAAAGATCTCTATGTCTCTCTGTGTGTCTCTCTGTCGCTCTCTGTCTCTGTGTCTCTCTGTGTCTCTCTGTGTCTCTCTGTGTCTCTCTGTGTCTCTCTGTGTCTCTCTGTGTCTCTCTGTGTCTCTCTGTGTCTCTCTGTCTCTCTGTGTCTCTCTGTGTCTCTCTGTGTCTCTCTGTGTCTCTCTGTGTCTCTCTGTGTCTCTCTGTGTCTCTCTGTGTCTCTGTGTGTCTCTGTGTCTCTCTGTGTCTCTGTGTCTCTCTGTGTCTCTCTGTGTCTCTCTGTGTCCCCTCTGTGTCTCTCTGTGTCTCTCTGTGTCTCTCTCTGTCTCTCTCTGTCTCTCTCTGTCTCTCTGTCTCTCCCTGTCTCTCTCAGTCTCTCTCTGTGTTTGCCTCTCTCAGTATATATAAATACATGAAGGAATCACAATTACTAAACTGTTGGTTGGTTGTTGGGGTTTTATGTCCTGGAAACATCTAGGGTTATATCAGGACGAGTACCAACTTGTGACAGTGCCAACTCATGGCGACTTTATAGTGCTGCCTCACTGGGACACCAGACCACCAGTGCCATGACCTGATATCCCACTCAGTCACATTATCCTCACACTGAGCAAACCAGTCCATACCATATCTTATACCCCTGTCACACTACGACGTAACGAGCCAACGTGAGCCTAACGTGATGATTTTTCGTCATTACGTTGCCGTACGTTGGGTTACGTTATGATGACGTCATAATGACGTTAGAGTGACGTCGAGCTACGTCATGTTACGTCGTGTTACGTCGGCGCGCGTCGAGGTTTTGAACCTGTTCAAAACTTTCGACGTATCTCGATGTGAAGCCGTTACGTCGGGATGACGTGACAATGACGTTAGGTAGACGTTCCGCGATCGTTATAGCAGCGTAAATGATGTTAGAGTCACGTTATGTCACATCAGACCGACGGCCCGGGTGGGAGCAACGTGTGGGCAGCGTTTTGCACGTTACGGTCACGTTACGGTCACGTTACGGTCACGTTACGGTCACGTTACGGTCACGTTACGGTCACATCACGGTCACATGACGGTCACGTTACGGTCACGTTACGGTCACGTTACGGTCACGTTACGGTCACGTTACGGTCACGTTACGGTCACGTTATGTTCACGTCACACCCGTTACGGCGACGTTACGCTCACGTTACACTAACGCCCGGTCACGTCGCCAATTACCCCTCCCCTCTAACGTTGTCACGTTACAGCTAACGTCATGACATACACCGACGTTACTTTCACGTTACGCTCACGTCAACTATGCGGCATTCATGTCCACAATTTGCATATTACGCCGATAACTTCGACATGATATCATTATTTTCACGTTGTGGTTACGCTGACGTAGTCACGTCGTAGTGTGACAGGGCCATTAAGGGGCTGTCATGTATGTGTCTGCCGACATATCTGATTTTCGACCAACACGTCGGCATACATCATCATATGTTACCTATACATTGGGCATATGTCGGGTACGTTCCGGGTACATCGTTATACGTTGTCTTACGTCGCTGTGTGTTGAGGCTCCGAAAAATTTGTGTGCATGCTAAAAATTTCCAACATGTGTTGACGTGTGGCTCATACGCTGAATGTACACTGTGTGTATGTTTGGGATACGTTGGTGTACGTTGGGAGTACATTAGGGATACTTTGGAATACGTTGCTGCACGTTAACCATACGTTCAGCCGGTAACGACGCGCAGTCCGTGTACAGTCCGCGTACTGCCAACAGATGCATTACATACTCCTAACGTACTTCAAACTTATGCCTGCTGTATCTCCAGCATATTTAACTATACGCCATACTTCTAGCAATGTAGTAATGTATGTATCATTGGTCAGCGTACCATGAGCGTATGCGAGCGTTTTGCGAACATTTTGTGAACATTTTGCAAACGTTTTGCGAGGCATATGAACACTCTCATAAACTAGCAACAGGTCACAGATACGTTCTGCATATGTTACATACATTGTGCGTACGTTGTGTGTACGTTGTGTGCACATTGTGTATATGCCCATTTTTATCCCCCGCCACTGAAAAGTTATACCCCTGTCACACTATGATGTAGCAAGCGAACGTGAGCCTGACGTGGTAATTTTTCGTCATTACGTTGACATACGTTGGGTTACGTTATGATTATGTCAGAATGATGTTAGACTGACGTCGAGCTACGTCACGTTACGTCGTGTTACGTCGAGTTACGTTGAGGTTTTGGACATGTTCAAAATTTTCGACGTACCTCGAACATAAGGGTTTAGGTTTGCCGTACGTTCTGTACACGTTCGGTGAACGTCAATGACGTTAAGCAGACGTTATTAAAACATTGGTCACTACGTTCAACTACGTTGCACTACATTGCACTACGTTGCACTACGTTGACCCACATTAAAGCCATTGGGAACGTGCAGTCGGCGTAGTGAAAACGCCGGGATAACGGACGCCTAACGGACGTCCAACGTACGTTTACCGTTTTGCCACCTTTTCATGACGTAAGTGACGTAAGGTAACGTAAATCAACGTAGTTCTGGCGATGGAATAACGTACATAACGTTCCCTGAGCATAATTACGTTGTCCTCTCTCGTTGAATGACGCCATCATTACGCTTTACCGCCGTTACTCTCTCGTCCGCTATGCTGCATCCACGTTCAACTTGTGCCCAAATTTGCATACTACGCCGAGAAGTTCGACGTTTTTCACGTTCTCCCTACGTTGACGTCGTTACATCATAGTGTGACAGGGCCATTAGACAAATGCTGACGTACTGGCAAATTTTCTAACGTTGATCACGTGCTGACACCGTACGTCATTGTACGACAGGACCTTAAAGCAGATCGCCTGGTTAGGAAGTGACAAGTCTACATTTTTAAGTCATTGATTTGACTCGACCAGGGTTCGAAATCCCACGATCTACTAAGACGAGAGGCGGACGCTCAACTCATTCAGCCATCCCGTCTGGTCCTAAACTGTTGGTAGAACGCGCTGTGTTGCGACAATGGGACTCGTTAGAGAGAGAAGCCCAGCTGTTGGAGGTTAATTGATATGCAGTGTCCAGGTCTGGAAGTGGACTCCACCAACACACCGCACTGTCCACTCAGCCATGCCTGGCACACACCTAGAGCATAATCGATTAATCAACTCGGGTCACCCGAGCCACTTTTTGGCGCATGCGCACATCCTACAGACACGGGTCAAATAATCGAATACGCTTCTCTACGCTTGAGGTGGAAAAAATGGTGGCTTAATACAAAACTTTTTTTTTTTTTAAATTACCGATATAACCACAGCAAAATAGGATTTAAAGTATTTTATGATGGCATAGTTTAGTTTTATTTCAATTTCATTAATCTAGGTTATTACAAAAAAAAAACATGTATGACTGGTACTGGTAGTTGTTGTCCTGCAGGACGACACCAGCGAAAATGTGACATCATCGCTCCTCGCCGCCCCCAGCCAAGAGGTGGGTTACTGGGGTCGGGTTATTTTGCACATGGCACATGTTTTTGTTGACTCCACTTGCGGTGTTCGATTTGAAATTCTGACGACTCGGGTGCCCCGAGTCGCCTGGGTCGTGTTAATCAATTACAGGCCAAAAGACAATAAGACACAAGAGCACATAAGGAATACCGTCACCTGTTGAACAATTGAAATCATTCTTTTGGATTCACTTGATTAGAGTAAGTTTTTTTTTGTTTTGCTTTTTGCTGTGAAATGAAAATCTTGTATTAGTAGTAATGCGTCACCTGATGAGCATTTGAAATCTACTTTTTGGATTCACTTGTTTTGAGTAATTCTTTTTTTTTTTCACTGCGAGATGAAAGTCTTGTATCAGTAATCAATTTTAACCTCGTTGTTAATCTCACACTGTGGTTTTATAGTACAGTCCGTTAGATTTAGAATGCCTCCTGCTCACGACGTGCTTTATTAAGTCTGAAATATAATGATGATGATGATGAGCACTCCAGGGTCGAGGCAGTGTGGGATCCGGATGCTTCTAACGCCTTCCGGTTGGGCCTGCATATGGTCAGCCAGGACATGTATTCAGAGGACATGTATTCAGACTATCAATTGACGTATCTACCGGTGCTGCTGGTCACTGAACATTTGCGGACAGTGGTGTGGGGAAGTGTGTGGTAGCGGTGACCATGGTGATGATGATAATGATGATGGTGATCATGATAATCATGCTAACCATCTTAATGATGATGATGATGATGATGGTGGCGATGATGGTGATGCTCATGATGCTGATGATGATCATGATGATGACCATCATCATAACCATGGTCATAATTATGATGGATGCTGGGGAAACTGGGGAAACTGGGGATGCTGGGGATGCTGGGGATGCTGGGGATGCTGGGTGTAATATATTGTCGTGGGGGTGATGAAAATGGGAAATACTGTGCCTAGAGCGGGACTCGAACCCACATCTCTTTGCATTCCGGGCCAGTGTGCTAACCATTACACCACCTAGGCTCCCTGATATCAATACACTCCCCACGCCTACCTGTCTATGTGGATACTTGCCTGAGAGGTCAGTGCAGACCACTACACATCGTCCCCCTGGAATTGTAAGTCTTGTAATGCTTACAATTACATACATACATACAGGCAATGCACTAACACATACATACACAGGGTAGGTTCAACAACCATACAGCGCAAAGCTTGTACAGGATCCTGATCACGGCAACCAGTGTCGTGGGGGTGATGAAAATGGGAAATATTGAGCCTAGAGCGGGACTCGAACCCCACATCTCTTTGCATTCCGGGCCAGTGTGCTAACCATTACACCACCTAGGCTCCCTGATATCACCACACTACCCACGCCTACCTGTCTATGTGGTTACTTGCCTGAGAGGTCAGTGCAGACCACTACACTCGTCCCCCTGGAATTGTAAGTCTTGTAATGCTTACAATTACATACATACATACAGGCAATGCACTAACACATACATACACAGGGTAGGTTCAACAACCATACAGCGCAAAGCTTGTACAGGATCCTGATCACGGCAACCAGTGTCGTGGGGTGATGAAAATGGGAAATATTGAGCCTAGAGCGGGACTCGAACCCACATCTCTTTGCATTCCGGGCCAGTGTGCTAACCATTACACCACCTAGGCTCGCTGATATCAATACACTCCCCACGCCTACCTGTCTATGTGGTTACTTGCCTGAGAGGTCAGTGCAGACCACTACAATATGTATGTATGCTGATACACGCCGGGACCCAGATATAACCGGAATGTAACTAGGACAACCAGAGGTTGAATAAAGTCAGTCGTTAACTTGAAGTCACCGTGTCGTGTCGACTCGTATCTTACATGGTGTCAGATGTGGTTTACCTAACAAGGAATGGCACTTTCAGGACTAAAACCCCCACTGCCGTTAAACTTGGAAGGTAACATTAACCTGAACTGGACACAGTGGATTGACTCATATAGGATTTACGCGGTGGCAGCAGGAATAGCAGCAAAGTCTGAGCGGGTTCAGTGTTGCGTATTCCTTCACGTAGCAGGAACGGAGGCTCAAAAGATCCATAGAACATTCGACATCGCAGAGGAAAACAAAGACAAGATTACGGTACTGATAGAAAAGTTCAAAGTTTATTGCGAAGGTAAAACCAACATTACTATAGTCAGGTATCAATTTAATACGTTGAACCAAACGACGGAATCGATGGACACATATCTGAGAAATCTGCGAAACCGTGTGTCATATTGCCAGTACGGATCATTGGAAGAATCACTGTTATGTGACCGGATAGTATGCAGGATAAAATGTAAAACTTTACGGGATCGTCTATTGCAAACAAGTAATTTATCCCTGGAGATGTGTGTCAATTTGTGTCGTTTGAGTGAACACAAATCGGAATTAGTGAGTGACAGTTCATCTTATATAGCAACGGAGACCGTCGACGCAATTTCAAAACGTGACAGTGACGTGACGTCACACCGACGACCGGAACCATGGAAACGGAGGTCACAGATGCAGGCGCGCCGTACAAATACATTCACGTCTCAGTGCGGAAATTGTGGATATCAACATTACCAGAATCGTTGTCCAGCCCGAGATAAACAGTGCTCCGGATGCGGGAAGACGGGACACTTCATCAAAATGTGCAGGAGACGTGAACAAAGAAACACCGCGGTGAATGAAGTTACTATGGATCGACGATGCGATGTAGACGAATGGGAGGATGGATACGACGACAACAACACACACAACCTGTTCGTCGGTGCGTTAAACAGTGACAGCGAACAGACCAGCAGGCTTTGGTACACGACAGTACAAATTAACGACGTGATGGTGGAATTTAAACTGGACACAGGATCACAGGCAAATATAATCACAAGGGAATTGTATGACAAGATAGGGGGATTGACGATGATCACCGTACGTGGACAAAGGATCAAATTTCAAGTAACAGACAAGGGAAACCCTCTTCTTGGGATGAGTGCTTGTGTTGCACTGAACCTAATCAGAAGGGTGGACTGTGTATCAGATGTCTAACAAATGACATATTGGCGTCAATGAACCAAAAACAATTAGTTGGAGCAGCCTTCATTGACTTCAGCAAAGCATTCGATACAGTAGACCATAACATACTATTGGAAAAACTAGAATCCATGGGCATAAAATCCAACACTATGGACTGGATAAAATGCTACCTGAAAGACAGGCAACAGAGAACAAAAATAAACAATACACTATCAGACAACCAACCTGTCACATGTGGTGTACCCCAAGGGTCAGTGCTAGGGCCACTGCTCTTTATAATCTACATAAACGATCTTGAAAAATGGTTACAAACTGAATGCCTCCAACTATATGCAGATGACACAGTCATATATGCAAACGGCACCACAGAAGAGGAGGTAATAACTAAACTAAACAAGCTCCTACTAAAACTGGATGAGTGGTGTGAGTCCAACAAAATAACCATCAACACAAGCAAGTCAAAAACAGTTCTCTTCTCGCATAAACAAATGCCAGAAAGAAAACTACACTGTAAGCTAGGAAGCCAAACACTAGAAAATGTAGACCATTACAAATACCTAGGCCTTGAGTTGGACAGCCAACTAAACTACAACCTATGTATAAACAAAATTGTCCAAAAGGTAAACCACAAACTGTGGCTATTTGCAAAGCTAAGAGACTACATGACACAAGAAATGTCAATAAAAATCTTCAAGGGCATGGTGCTACCCTATTTTGACTATGGAGATGTAAACTACATGGGTGCAAAGAAAGAACTTCTAAAAAAACTGCAAACACTACAGAACAGAGCCCTGAAAATCTGCCTCAGAGTAGACAAGCTGCACCCCACCTATGACATACACAAAAGAACCAAAGTAAAATTGCTAGAAAATAGGAGAATAATTCATCTGAAAACATTAGCATACAGCTATAGTCAAGACAATAAACTCCTAACAAAACCACAAAGGGCAACTAGAGCAAATAATGCGCCACTACTAAAGCAGACCAGAAGCCAAATAAAAGCTCACGAGAGAAGCACGCTAGAAATGGCTGCCAAGGTGTGGAATGCCCAAACAGTAAAGGAACGACAAATTCCTGACCTAAAAACATACAAAAAATATCTGTGCAAAATAAGGCTAGGAACCCCCCAACTAAGCTGCACCGCAAAGGGGCAGGTGATACATGTCACGGCCCACCAGCGAGACGCCCAATGGAAGGTAACCATACCAAAAGCACCCAGATAACACACCTCACAGCTGCGTACAAGCCTATGATATGTAAATAGGAGTAGGCTAGTCTAGAAATAAGAGTAGAAAAAATAAAGCACATATATGCCAAGAAAATCCAAAAAAATTAACATAGACTACTATAGTACTAACCAGACCAACCAACTATCTATCTGCTACTGAAATACAGGCAATCAAATACCTTATCAGCAGCTACTGTGTGATAAGACAACACCAACACTACAGCTGGCCAGCATTGAAAACAAGCCTGAATACCCAGGCTTATATGCTATGGACAGTATAAATACAGCCTCAATAAAAAAAAAAAGAAAAAAAAAAGAAAAGATCAAGGGGAGAAAGCTACAAACTTGGTAAATATATACACTGATGTATTCAAAGGCATTGGAAAAATAAAAGTTAATGCGCATATTCATGTAGATAAAAATGTTTCCCCTGTCATTGATGCTCCCAGACTCATTCCACATGCTATTAGTTCAGAGGTACGTAAAGAATTAGACAGAATGTTAAGATTGGGTGTTATAATGAAACAAACAGAACCAACTCCATGGGTTAGCTCGATCACCATTGTGAGGAAACCAGGAAAAATTAGAATATGCCTAGATCCGACTAAATTAAATAATTGATTGATTGATTGGTGGTTGCTTTACGCCGTGTTGGCAGCATAGGCCATATTCACGGTGAGAAATGTTTGTTTTTTGTTCAAACCATCGCTTTTACATGTAAAAGCAGACAATCAATTATGTGCCAATAGACACTAATTAAATTAGAAAGCTCACAATCATATATCTGTGGTCAAGGGAAACAAATTCCCATAGAAAAAGAAAAGTTTCATTAATAATTAATAGAATCCATTTAGTAAACTATATAAGGTGGTACAGTCCAGCTGCCCTCAAAAAGGCTAAAATGTTTTCCTGTTTTACCTTAGTAAAAAGGTCATGCATACTGCCTGCAGTGTAGAACCGTTGGCGCAGGGCCAAAAAATCAACGCAAATGTGTTTGAGTGTCAGTGGGGACTGACACCCAATACATTCAGGGGGAGGTTCCCCCTTGAGCAGAAAAGCATGTGTAAGCCACGAGTGGCCAACACGGTAGCGACTAAGGACCACTTGGTCCCGCCGACCTCCCGCATGAGTCTGTGGTGGCTTTCCCACAGATGGTTCAATTTCAAGTTTATTGATGTTTTCATCCCACTCATGTTGCCATTTGGATTTTATGTGGGTGGCTATTAGTGGTTTCAGATCAGAGTGAGGGATCAGACACGGTTCAAGATCACAGTTCAGGGCCTTCTTCGCAGCCCGATCAGCTCGTTCGTTTCCTTGTATGCCAGCATGGCCAGGCACCCAGCACAGGTGGATATCATACCCATCTGTTGTCAGTTGGTTCATTTTATAAATGACCGTTGCTAGAATAGGGTGATTCGTTTTCAGTCCAGCAACAGCCAGGAGGCAAGAGAAGGAATCACTGTATATAACATAGTTAGTGTGGTTCGATACCTCGATACACTCCAAAGCGAGAAGGAGTGCTCGGGCCTCTGCAGTGAAAATCGAGCTGTGATCGGGCAAACGTACACCAAATTGTTCCCGTCGGCAGACTGCCGCAGCAGCTACCCGGCTTTGGTCTTTCGAACCATCAGTGTATATGGAGAGGTGGTCTGCAAACTGGCCTTGAATCTCTGCATGCAGTCCTTTGTACTCGAGTGGATGTGTCCCAGATTTCCTCAGTTCCGTGAGTCGGAGGATAACCGACTTAAATTAAATAAAGCTATCTTAAGAGGCCCCTATCCGACACGGACTATCGAAGAGGTTGTTGCTAGTACGCATGGAGCACAATATTTTTCAGTGCTTGACGCGAACAGCGGCTACTGGCAGATACATTTAGATAGAGAGAGTTCTAACCTGTGCACATTCAATAGCCCATGGGGTAGATATCGTTTTACTAGATTACCTTTTGGCATAAAAACGGCTGGTGATATTTTCATTGAGGAAATGAACAACATACTGGGAGATGTGAAGGGAGTAAATGTAATTACAGATGACATTCTAGTATATGGTCACACTGTGCAAGAACATAATAGTCAACTTCGGGCAGTGTTAGACAGAGCAAGGAAATTTAACCTTACCCTTAATCCCAAGAAATCTAAGATATGTAAGTCTCAAGTCAACTATGTAGGTCATGTACTGACATCTGAAGGGGTGTCACCTAGTAAGGAAACAGTACAAGCTATAATTGACATGCCAGCGCCCAGGGATAAAAAGGCTATACAACGGTTCTTAGGGATGGTGGGTTACGTAAATAAATTCATCCCTAACATGGCGGACATTGCCAAACCATTGCGTACTGTTCTCGCCAAAGATGTGGCTTGGCACTGGCAACAAGAACAAATAGATGCTTTTGAAAAACTCAAACAGTTACTAACCAAGGCCCCAGTATTAAAATATTTTGATGTGAATGCAGATATAGTTTTGCAAGTTGATGCGTCTAAATCAGGTCTAGGTGCCACTTTGTTTCAAAACGATAAACCTGTGGCCATGGCGTCAAAGGCTTTAAATAGCACACAATCTAATTATGCTGTAATCGAAAAAGAATTACTAGCCATATGTTTCGGATGTACAAAATTCCATGAGTATATATTCGGCAAAGAGGTGACAGTCCAAACAGACCATAAACCGCTGGTAGCAATTATGAATAAGTCCATCCATACGTTGTCTTCGAGGATGCAGCGTATGAGGATGAGGCTCCAGAACTATAATATCAAAGTCATACACATTAAAGGCACGCTGATGTACTTTGCAGACGCGCTGTCCAGGGCACACACCACCTTAACTTCACCTGAAAACTTGTTCGATGATGACTTCACGGTGGCAGAGATTCAATTGGGAGATGGTAGTATGTCACAACTAAGGCAGGAGGTACAGAAAGACGATACGTTGCAGAAGATCAGTTACCTGGCACTGCACGGTTGGCCCAATAGTCAGCGTAATCTCAGCCGCGAAGTCAAACCGTTTTTTACATACCGTAGTGAAATTACAATCCATGACGACCTCGTATTAAAGGGTAATCGGATTGTTATACCGCGTTCATTACAGCCTGACATGCTACACAAATTACATGAGTCCCACTTAGGTGTCGTCCGATGTAAACAATTAGCTCGGGACACGGTATTTTGGCCCGGTTTAGGGAGTCAATTAGAAGACATTGTGTCGCGGTGCCAAATTTGTCAGGAATACAGAAACGCACAACATTCAGAACCACTAGAAAGTCATCACATACCATGTATTCCTTATCATAAGGTAGGAGTGGATTTGTTTATGTTAGAACATAGGAATTTTATTGTAATAGTAGATTACTACTCTAAATTCCCTGAGGTAATTGAACTAGAAACCACAACTAGTAAAGCTATCATACACGCATTGAAACAAACATTTTGCAGGTACGGGATCCCAAAGATTGTGGTGTCTGACAATGGGCCGCAATTTAGTAGCGCTGAATACCTGCAATTTGCTAAAGAATATGACTTTCAGACCAGTTTTTCGAGTCCGCTGTTCCCTCAAAGCAATGGACAGGCGGAACGATATGTTCAAACTATTAAACGATTGATAAAAAAGGCCACTTTAGATGGTAATGATCCGCACATTGCTTTATTAAATTACAGAAATACGACATAGGTGCTTCTCCGGCACAACTACTTATGTCGCGCAGGTTGAGGAGCAAATTACCTGTGCTAAAGACACAGCTCCAGCCAAAGTGTCAATTACCTAAGAAGGTTGAATTAACTAAAGTACAGAATAATCAGAAAAGATACTTTGATAAACATGCCGGTCAGAAACACAGGGATTTGTGTGAAGGCGACCACGTACGTTATTTACATCACAATGGGAAATGGGCTACGGGAATCATCGCTGCAGCACAAAAGCCTGGACATAGGGATTACCAAATATTAAATACACAGAACAACATCATACGCAGAAATCGCAGACACATATTCAAAACACCAAAAGACAACATTCGGCATACCAAAAACATTCCTAAGGAGGTCATAGATAACAGGCCTGTGCGACAGGATATAACAAAACAAATTCCATACAAGACACGTTATGGTAGAATCATTCGCCCAGTCCCTAGCTTTCAGATAAGATGATGTGTTTAGTTTGCTATGCAAATTGGGTGTTGGAGCATGTTGTTATACCTTGATAACTTGTTACATGTTATTCGAAAGTATAGATCTTCAGTTACCATGGATGAATGCATAATAATGTTAGTGTTAATGTCTTAACATTAATATATAAATGTGGATTAAAAAAGTGATCAATGTATATGTATATCTAATTATTATCAAATAATCGAGAGTATAGTTAAATATCAACGCTTGCAAGTGCATAATGTTAGAGTTAAATTAAGAGGCTATTTCACCATTATCCATTATCGAATCAGCGAGATGTAATTAAAAATACATATCGTACCGTTTGAGGAAATGTAGAAAGTAAGGGTAAATGCATACAGGCGAACAGGGTAGATTTAATCTAAGCAGCTATTTCAACGGTATCCATCCGAATGGGTGGCTAAACATATTGCGTGTAAGTGATCAGAGTATGGGGAGGGGAACTAAGTCATTTTGTCAGTTAGTAAGTTACGTTGATACTTATGTTAAGTGTTCAAGTGTATGCAAATGTATTCAAGTGTATTCAAGAGCATTGGAAGGGAGATGTAATATATGTATGTATGCTGATACACGCCGGGACCCAGATATAACCGGAATGTAACTAGGACAACCAGAGGTTGAATAAAGTCAGTCGTTAACTTGAAGTCACCGTGTCGTGTCGACTCGTATCTTACACTGGGGATGCTGGGGATGCTGGGGATGCTGGGGATGCTGGGGATGTTGGGATGCTGGAGATGTTGGGGAAAGAGGGGAAGCTGGGGATGCTGGGGAGGCATGGGCAAGCTGTGGATGCCGGGGATACTGGGGATGCTGGGGATGCTGGAGAAGCTGGGGGTGCTGGGGAAGCTGGGGATGCTGGGGATCCTGGAGAAGATGGTGATGCTGGGGATGCTGGGATGCTGGGGATGCTGGGGATGCTGGGGATGCTGGGGAAACTGGGGATGCTGGGGATGCTGGGGATGCTGGGGATGTTGGGATGCTGGAGATGTTGGGGAAACAGGGGAAGCTGGGGATGCTGGGGAGGCATGGGGAGGCATGGGGAACCAGGGGATGCTGGGGATGCTGGGGATGCTGGGGATGCTGGGGATGCTGGTGAGGCTGGTGAAGGGGAGTGGCTAGGAAGGGTGGAAGGACGGGAGGTTATGCTGCTGTTTGAGCTGACTGCGGTGGAGTGAGGATTGAGGGCGTGGGGGGGAGGTTTAAGGAACAGATACAAGAACTTGGAATTATTGTCTTTTATGCCGTGACTAGTCAATATTAAGAAATTATTGCTGCTCAGAATGGGGGTTTTCGACCCAAGTTGTGTATTAACCGAGGCCAAGCTCAAGTCAATGCACATTCCAAGAATCAACTCAAGCGTGTCATTAAAGTTGCATAGTCCGATAGCTTTGAGTTTGTGTCATTTCTTTGAGCTAAATATATTAACTTGATTGTTATCATCTACCTTACTTTAGTTTGAAGTAACTTTTCTTTTAAATGGCTGATCTTTTACTTTTTAGATATTTAAAGTGCAAACATGCAGCGTTAATTTTGGCAAGCACGCCAACAATCTGACACCATAGGTGTATGCGGTAACGCATTCCATCAAATTGACTCAGTATTCCCTTCTATGTGGCAACACATGCTTAATAAGTCCATCAGTATCTAAGCTCGATATGCGTAATCGAATCTAGATAATTGGTTTGGTTTTGAAAATTTGATTATTCATCGGACTATGCAGCTTTAATTAATTCCTACATTACCCACAATCCTGCATGCACCCTGAGCCTAATCATCTCATTTGCATAAATCCAACAAGAAGTGGACTATTTGGAGCTTCAAGTTCACACCTCATGCTTAATTGCTATGGTTTGCTAGCAATTACCTTCCTAATCTTCTGGGGCCATATGCACCAATCGGAGTTAGGGCCTTAACCGCGGTTTGGCTAGCTCCACACGGCTAATGGTGGAAAATCTGTATGCATCAATCGGTGCCAGCGCTAACCGCGGACTGTAGCCTAGGCTTAGCTAAACCATTATCAAATCGGGTTTAACTGCTAGCCGGGGCGCTTAGTGTGCGTGTATGGATGTAAATCTATTCAATGCTATCATATTTAACAGAGTTACATAGCCAAATAGTGAAATTTTATTAAATTAACCCTAAAATCGAGGCGAGATTAATGCTGCTGCCACAAAGGCGGCGATATTAATATTTTCGAATCGACGAATGTAAAGTAAACAAATCGCCACCGCCGCAGCGACGTCGATATCCATACTGTCCAATGTCAACCAAAAATGGCCACCGCCGCCGCCGCCGAATCAGCGGGAATATATTAGGCCCAAATCTATTCAATGCTGTCATATTTAACAGAATTACATACGCAATAAGTGAAATCTTATCAATTTAACCCTAAATTCGAACCAATATTAACACCGCCGCCGCATTGGCGGCGTTATTCATATCGTCGACTGGAGGGAATTCCCAAATCTATAAATAAACTCACGGTCAGCTACCCGCCCTGGCTAAGACATTGGTGCATACCACTTTACATCTTTCGCGGAACCCCCTGTACCCGGTGCTAGCTGACCGGAGCTAGCGCCTAGCTCCGGTTAAGCCTAGCACAACTTGGTGCATACGGCCCCTGGAAGTCTAATTTCGATTTTGATGATTACTGGTTAATGGCTCTGTTTGAAGCTAGGTGTAAATTCAAGTGATTCTTTCGAATACTTATATCCCAGCTAACTTCTACAGCGACCAACATTTGATGCCACAGCGAAATGGAGCTCGCTGATTGGTTGGTGTGTTCAGGATGGAGGATGACACACTGCATGCCCACATCAACCAATCAACACGCATCCCCCCTCCCTCCCCGAGCCTGGTAGTGGTAGGTTACTTTTTGTGTAAGCTCCCCAGTTGGTTGCTTTTTAAAGTTTTACATCCTCGCAACATCTAAGGTCATATAAGGATGGGTATCAACTTGTAACAGTGCACACTCATGGCAAATTTGTCCCACTGAGAGACCAGGCCACCAGCACCATGACCTGGTATCCCACTCAGTCACATTATCCTGACACTGAGCCAACCAGTCCTTGCCCTATCCTAATAATGCAGAGCGCCTGGCTAGGAAGCGACAAGGTTTTAAGTCATGGGTTTGACTCGACCAGAGTTCGAATCCATGGGTTCGAATCATACCACGATTTACCAAAACGGGAGATGGACCATCAACTCATTCGGCCATCCCACCTGGTCACCAGTTCCCAACCCAGCGATGTCTTCATTCAACCACAATGTGCATAGGTTTTCGTAAAAATCCTAACTGAGCCATGCTACCTGTGACAGGGCATTAATAGGATATCACAAGGACTGGTTACCAGTGTCAGGATGCGACTGTGGGATATCAGGTCATGATTTCACAGTGAGGCAGCACTATACATTCGCCACCATGAGTGCACACTGTCACAAGTTGCTACCCGTCCTGATATCATCCGATTGATCCTGCACAGTGGACCCATTTGCAGTTTGGGCTATTTTCCGTTCCAACCCGTGGTCCACAACTGATTTCATGTGGTTATAAGGTCATCTGAGACCCCACCAACGTTTTTATATGATAAATGGTAGTATTTTGCCAGGCCGCCGAAACAACTTTGGATTAACCGATCGTTTGGTTTAACCGAGCTTGGTTTAATGGGGTTATACTGTATATACATAAAAACAATAATCGAAGTGTCCACATATATTGGATATTACATTCATAATGCACCCACGTTTTTGCCAAAGCCAAGTCAAAGTCGAAGCCAAAGCTCAGTTAAACCAATGGTCAGTTAATCCAAACAGATTTCTAGGGTCCCTTCTAGTTTGGTTTAACTGGGTTATACTGTATATACATATATATATTTATATATATATATATATATATATATATATATATATGCATAAGGGAGTGATACATACCTCAGGCGGTAGAGCGTCCACCTCTGAAGGTCTGGGTCATCCGATCGATCTTGCTCAGTGGACCCATTTGCAGTTTGGGTTATTTTCCGTTCCAACCAGTGGTCCACAACTGGTTCATCAAAGGCTGTGGTACATGCTGTCTTGTCTGTGGGAAAGTGCATATAAAAGACCCATTGCTGCTTATCGGAAAGAGTAGCCTATGTGGTGGCAGTGGGTTTCCTCCAAAGAAATGTGTCAGAATGACTATATATTTGATGTCCAATAGCCGATGATAAAAATCAGTGTGCTCTAGAGGTGTCGTTAAATAAAACACGCTTTTTGTTCCATCCATATATGACCTTAGATGTTGATAGGACATAATGCAACAAACAAATAAACATGCTACCTCTGACATTTGACACCATGTAATGCACTATGTGATACCTCCCCGGTGGCTAGTGTGCAAGTGCTTAATTAATGCGTCTGTGGGAAACCCTTCTATCCATCGCTGTGTCATAGGCCAGGTGGTAAGGTTGGCTGGTTGTTGGTGAGCTTTATGTCCTGGAAAAATCTAAGGTAATATCAGGATGGGTACCGACTTGTGACAGTATGCACTCATAGTGACATTGGGAGACCAGGCTGCCGGCACCATGACCTGATATCCCACTCAGTCACACCACCCTGACACTGAGCAAACCAGTCTTTGGCCTATCATATTAATGCCTTGCCCTATCCGAGCGCCAGGCTAGGAAGCGACAAGTATCAATTAGATAAGTCAATGGTTTGACTCGACCGGGAACCAAACTCCCCATCTCCCGCACGCGAGGCCCGCGCTCTACCGGTTCGGCCACCGTGCCCGGTACGGTGGTATGGAAATTCCACTAGTGACGTCAGGCACACATTATGGCTGACAGATGGTGGTGGTGGGGGCGGGGGGGGGGGGTGGGTGGGTTGAGGGGCTGTTTTCCCACGTCATTGAACTAAGGTTTGTTGAACTGAGCAACTCTTCCATTCATGCACTATATTACTAGGATAGGACAAAGGCTGGTTGGCTCAGTGTCAGGATAATGTGACTGAGTGGGATACCAGGTCATGGTGGTGGTGGGCTGGTCTCTCAGTGGGACA